>CAUHTR010001361.1:0-81129 GCA_959609185.1 Schmidtea polychroa
AAAAAAATAATAATAATAATAATTAAATAGCGTAAGTAATTAAAATAAAATATTAATAAACTAATAAATTAATTAAATGTAATAAATTAAAAATTAACTAAAGTAAGTAATTAAAATATAACATCATAAATTAATTAATTAATAAAATTAAAAAGAAAAAATTAAAAAGAAGTAATTAAATAAAATGTTAATTTAAAAAAAAAAAAAATAAATAAATAAATAAATGATTCGATTGGTCTATATTTGATCTTGATATTCCATGACCTTGAAAGTGCGCTGGAGTCCTCATTATATGCTACTAAGGAATTTTATCGAGAGGAAAAACTCCTACAAATTCATTTCCTAATATTTGTTTTCCAATTCGATTAACCTGAACAGAACTACTTTAATAAAATTAAACATTATCAAAAAAACTTACTCCATGACAACTTTTTGTGTTTCTGTATACATTTATACTAGCACGGTTCTATTTGCAGTAATTTGAACTTCATTTTCAAATACTCCATATATTATAACATGTACCGGTTCTGTAATGGCCTTTGCAAACTTAATATCCAATCGTAAATTCCCGTTTTGTGGTAGTTGACTCTGATTTAAATCAAAATCGGGAGCTAAAACAAATGTGAAAAATGGATATTTGCTTTTAAATTCTTCTAGAGTAATTCCACAATTCAAATTTTTATCTAAATAACCCAGATTTCTAACAATACTCTGCATATATGTCGCACAGTAATTATCATTCTCGAAATCTTGAGTATATGTTTCTCTATAATCAGTATTTTTGACAAAGTCAATGAAGTAACACCAAAGTTTTTGAAAATTGAGCTGGAAGCAGTATAAGATCCATTATATTGCGTTTCACTTTGAAATGTTACCAGAATAAAATTAGGCATTCTTCTGTCACCAAATATTTGTTCTTTATAGAATGATGAAGCACCTTTAGCAATAGCAAATTGTACAATTTCCTTTGTTTTTAATGGATAAATTGCATGTTTTGAATTAAGACCCAGTTGATGACCAGCTAATACTGACGGGTCTACTCGAACTCTTCTCACCAATAATTTTGCATCAACTAATTGACATATTGGTGCACAGTTTGCACTAGTAAGAGATAATGCAGAATCGGACCTTTTCAATCTAATATGTACATTAACTCCCGGTAGTAAATATTTAGGTTGATCCATAAAATCAAGTTGTAATGATGAGCACATAGTGAATACTTTTGAACCTTTAACCCACTTTTTTCTTTCATCATCTGTTGCTGCATAACCCATAGGTGTAAGACAGGTATTTTTAGTATCGGAATTGTAATTTAAAATAGTTTCTATCAAAGCCTTGTGAATGAATGTATTATTTCCGCCCTCAATCTTGATATTATTAAATCCCAACACTGCATCTTTAAACAGAGTATGAAACATGAAATTGTTTGGTAATACATCCGCATTGGCATCCAAAACTTTTCTATCTTTATCTACAACTTTGATCTGAACAGTCAATAAAGTATCGTTCAAATCTAAATATTCAGTTTGCGAACCATTAATATAAAACTCGATATCATTTCTACTATCAGTAATTGAATTCATAGGAAAAACTTCTTCAAAGGCCCCAAATTCTATTACAGCCTGGGGCGATGGTCTATCAAATATACATAATTCGGATTTACCACAAATCATTTTGCAAATATAGTTCCATGTCCTTTCATTCGTTTGTTTATACGTGATATTCCATGTCCTTTACGTTTTGGAGCTGGGACTGGGGATGGAGCTGGGGATGGAGGCGTATCTTTTTGAAACATACCAGCAACTCCAGGTAGAACCTTACCTAATTCAGCTAAAGCATTTGTTTTTAGGGATGGTAATATTTTCTGTTCATTCATAATCACATCTTTAGCAGTTTTCATGCCAAAACTACCATAATACGTTTAAGAATAGGAAGTGCGAATCTCCCTATTGTTTTTAACCAACCTGATCCGTACTGTTTACCAATAAAATATGGTAATTCACCGCCAGATTGGCTATCACTATACATACTAATAATATCGGAATTAGCCATCTACTTTACGAAAATGTAGTGTCAAATGAGTTTTTGAATCTTTTGGGAAGTTTATAAGGTTTCCACTATCGTCACGAATATTTATTTCTATATTGTTTATACATGAGCTTGAAATTGGTAAATACATGGGATTATCTATATTTATATTGACAACTTCATCATGTTCATATTTTCCAATCCACACCGATTTCAATAGAGGAACACTGGAATCACCAACAATTATGGGCTCAATAATGTTAGTATATATGAACATTTGTTGATGATGTTCAAGTATTCTTGGTTTACGTATACCAGCCGATTTTTCCCGATATTGCTGCTTCTCTAATCCAAGTGTATTTGTCAAATTTTTATCAAATATAACTTCGCAAATGTCATCATTCAAACTGAATGTAAATAACAAATCTTTCACAATGTCCAAACTTTTAAATATGTGTGAACAATTATACTTTAAATATTTAAGTAATACATCAAGTTTATCAATATATAATTCGTCAGCGAAGGTGAATGATTCTTCAACTTCATTATTATACGACACTGATATTTTGATTTCTTCTTTCATTACACTGTTTGCTTCAAATAGATCAAAGCGTAATAAGTATTCTGTTTCCATAACTTCATTTTTCAACTTATTGCAGCCCATTCGTCTGGCATCTTCAATATATTCGAATGTTATTGTAAATGGTTTAAAATCACAACTGATATTTAATCCATCCTTGTAAAACATAGAGCAATGCGGATCTAATATTTGATTCGGAATATGATATGTTTTATCATAATTACTGATAATAAAGATACCACTACATGTTTTCATAGCATTCCTTTTGAAATCAATCTTACATTGACTATAAAATGGGAATGTATTGTACACGAATGTAAAATCTTGCAGTGCAACTTCCCAGTCACCATTTAAAGAAATCGGATTCTGGAGATTGACCATGAATTTACTGGCTTGATTATCTGGATGAATAAGCGGGCAACTATTGCTTGGTAAAATAGTTTAAAAATTTACTTTACTAGATCCTTTTCTGATATCCATGATGGGTTTTGATAACCATGCCATTTGACATAGTATTGTTTATCCTTACCGACCTTTTTAGTTTTCAATATCTTCTGAATTCTAAATACTTTTGGGGGAGGAATGACTTGTAATTCCTGCTCATAAAATTTCCCCTGTACAATATTATTATCATTGTCTTTGATGACATACATTACAGGATTCTGTTTAGTATTTATTTTTGAAATTACAAAGACTTCATCACTCCAATTTGTATCGAAATTTTTAATAAATGGTGATGCACTAATTTTACTAATTCTAACATGGTCACCGACTTTATATTTCGGTTTTGTAATTTTTACATGTTTTTTAGAATAGATTGTTTTGACGTGATATCAATCGGCCTTAATCCATTCAGTCCTTGATGTGATGAATGATTATAACTTGTTATTATTTTCGGTAAAACCAATACCCATTTTTTATTACCTTGATGCACGAATAATTTCTTTAATCTATCTCTCAATGTTCTGTTAAATCTTTCAACATGAGCAGCTTTATATTGAGAATGTACCGAGTAATGGTTTATTTTCAATTTATTGAGGATTTGCTTGACTTTACTGTTGTAGAATTCTTTACCTAAAATAATAATAATAATAATAAAAATAATAATATTAATACCTAAATCCGTTTGCAAGTTATTAGGATGTCCATCTTTAAATAAATCATTAACAGCTTTAGACATTTCATCTGCAGATTTTGCCTTGACGGGTATTGCTCGGGCAAACCGACTGAATACATCAATACATGTTAAAATATATTTATACCCATTGTTAATTTTCGAATAGGGTAACATCTCCATCAAATCCATTTGCCATAAATCGTCAATACCAAATGTTTTATATACTCTTGTTGGGAATCTTTTCCGCATTGGTTTGTTCAAACTGTACGCAAGCTGATCTGATAACCACTTCTGGGTTTCCTTTTTCGAATTCGGAACTCTTTTCCTTAATTTTGCCACTCCACCAAAACCGGCTTCGTCTTCCGGGTTCGTCCAAATCTTCTCCATTACAGCAAGAAGATTTAATATTAAATTTAATGTCTGGTAATGAAGGATTAGCACCCATTGTTTATGATCGACTTCCTATTATTCCACCTAATAATGATATTGCTAAAGGTATCAATGCACCGATAAATCCCCCTTGTTGTTTATATATAATTTTTCTCATTTGTTGACGATTTTTATTATTTACTAATGATAGCAAAGGTTTCCTATGTTTACTCAATAATTGCTTTTTAGATTTACTGATTTTAATCTTGCCTTTGACTACTTTAAGTATAATATCGAGTAAATCATCGACAACATAATTTGGAAATGATTGCAAAATACTGTTTCTTTTCATACTTGGTGCCTTTAACAATGTATTGAAAAACGGGAAACTCCGATGATTTTTAACAACTTTTACTGTCTTAGTGGTTTTACTTTTAGGTTTAGGATTTTTCGAAATAAGATTCATTGCAGGAAAATTCTCTGTAATAAGTTCTTTAGATGGAGTATAACTAGTTGTTGGTGGAACTTTTGGTTGTTTTTTACTCGATATCCTTGTTTTTGAAAACATGATTTATATGTTTTCAAATTTGTTTTGAACTTTGTTTATAAACCATAGCACCTTTTGGGTTGAAAATATCTGTTTTTACCCGTATATCATCAGGACATTGTTGTGTGAAATCGAGAAATATATACCCATGTGGTATTTTCGTAGCATCTTGAAATGCATTGATAAGAAAATTACGGTTATTAGGGTATGCTTGTCGTCCAAGAAAATCAATGACAGTTGCATCTCTAGGATTCTTGAAAATAACTAAATATTGTACATTTAAATTACGTGTTCGATGTGCACCACCTTGATGAAATAGATTTTGTGTTATGAAAATAACTGTTACACCAACATGTCTGCTGATTTTTGTGAATAAATTATTAAAATCCTTTTCTTTATTGGCTTCTTGATACAAATCATCGATAATGATGACATCATCTCTCTTCAAACGACTTGACCAGTTTTTATCAAAACCCTTTACTATTTTCATGTTTTTCAACTGACAGAAACTTGATTGCGTCAATCCATGTTCTTCATCGGCGCCTCTATGCCAATAAATATTGTTGAATTTTGTTTTGAACAAATTAGATTTTAGTAATTTACAAACAAATAAGGTTTTCCCGCTACCACTTGGACCAACGATTTGGTATACTGCATCATTTCGTAATTCCATTTTTTAAATTTAAACTATATAATTATTGTTTATATTGATAATTTAAATGAACTCCGTTTTAAAATAACTAAATATAACAGAGTTTTTATAATTATTTTATTAAAATGCTTTCAAATATAAATTACAGGGCAAAAGCTGATGTATCAAAAATGATATTTGCAATGGGGAAACCACAACAACTCATCAATAGAAGTAAAAAATATCCAATAATATATTTCAAAACTGGTAAATGTAGAATTATGGGGTGTAAGGAAATAATCAAAGCTAGTGAATATAATGTTTATGATTTAGAAATACAATCGATAACCGTAACTTCCGATATAGGTTTTTCTTGTAATTTAAATGAATTGGCTAAATTAATACCATGTGTTTACGAACCAGAATTATTTCCAGCTTTGAGATATATAAAATATAACCCTATGTGTGTAAATATATTCGCTAGCGGTAAGATAGTAATTCTTGGAATAAAAAATATTGATTACAAATGTATAGTTGATAATATCATATCTGAAATTAAATCAATAATTGAAGGAAAAGAATTTTTAGATTTTTTATTATCACTTAATTAATTATTTATCATTGCAAATTCAATACAATTGAAATGCATGATTCTGTTTGGTCGAAATCTAATTGGCTGATGATTATTTATAACAAAATGTTTTCGGTTTAGTTGTCATTTATTCAACAAAAATGTACAACATACAAAGTTCCGCAATCACCTCAATGAAAGAGCATGCAAATTATGGTAATTTCAAATTTTTATTATTACATTAATATATATATATATATATATATATATATATATATATATATATATATTTACAGATGAATATCAATCAATTATCCTGCAAAGATTATGTTTCTATTATCCAGAATTAAATGAAATTCTACAAGATAGAGATCCAGCTATCATTCCAGATTTGGTATACAACCAAACACGAATCTGGATATTCGATATAATAAACACCTTTCTATGGGATATCAAGATTGGAAGGGGGATGAAAGAAATGAAACCAGAGATTCCTTGCATTTTCGGATGTAGCTGTTGCAATTTCCGTTATCAACAATATGTTGAATGGTGTTTGGTGAAGACTCTGAGAAATCATCACTCGAGTCAGATTGTATCAAAATAAATTTTTATGTTGAATTGTTTTGTAAATCGAAATAATAGAAATAGAAATAATAATAGAAATAGTAATATTAGAAATAATAAAAAACAATATTTATAATAAAACATTAATGCAACATTAATGCAAATGACATGCAATTTAAACAAAGACATGTAGCAATCTGATTGGATGATAAACAATAGTCATAGGTATAAAAACTCTGTACCATTTCATTTTAATCATAATTCACGATGACAAAGAAAATTTCAAGCACTGAAAAGTCAAAAGTTGTTCCAGAATTTGTACAATCTGTTCAAATGTTCCACAACTATAAAATGTATTTTTTAAAAGAAGAAATCAATATGAAATTGGTGTCACCGATCAAGCTAATTCCAACTAAATTTCAATTCTTATCCGGCATGCTTTCAATGTTAGATGTTAAATCTATTGATGAGGTTTTCAAACGGTTGAATATGAATCTATCTTGTAATCAACATGCATTTTTCAACAACCGATATGCAAGATTTTATGATTCCTTTGATGAAATCAGCTTCAAAGAAAACGAAAATTGGTATATAACAATTGCAATTCAAGGATATAAAGTTGATAATAATGATGTGTATTCTCCAATTTGGAAAATTATGTCTGCTAGACTTTCACAACTATTTTAATATTATATTTAATAAATGTATTAGTCATATTTGTTTTTTCTCTTTATTAATTGCAACATTAATGCAAATGACATGCAAATTTAACAAAGAAAATCTATAAACAAACTTATAATATAGTTTTAAAGTGGTAATAATGACTACAGATAAAGGTTACGAATGATTGTGTAGATCATGTCGTTGAAAATATAATGAAATGTGGAGATGATGATTGCGAATGTGTTAATAAATTTTAAAATTGAATTATTTTCATTTAAATATACTATTAAAAATAATAACATTAATTTTTATTCATATATCTACAGAAAATATACATTATAACAACTCCAGTTGTAAGCTTTATATAGTTTTTCATTTTTCTTTTGATTTCATCAGTTTCTTTAACATTGCAGGCCAGTTTATTTAATACACCCCATCCGCCATTGGCTTCTATCCATGGGGTAAACTTGGACTTGATTATCTAGAAATGAATATTATTAAAATATATATATAAGTAGATTATAAAAGAAATCTTACTTCTAAAGACCACTGATAATAATGTTCTGAGTCATGTTGACCTTTTGCAATGATTATCTTCATGTAGGTGAATCCTATAATTATCCTTGTCCATTTCATGTCTTCATCGAAAAGACAGTGAAATATTCTATTGAAGTATAACTTCTTGGTTTCCAGGGATTCCATCTCCATCATCTGCTGATAATCGATATGTTCACCTTCAATGATTTGTTCAGTTCGATTGACCAGGAAATTGAGGCTGTCGACTATATTCGCGGTGACAATTCCGTTTAGAACATTTTCACTAAATTGATACATTTTTACAATAATTTTTAATATACTGCTTTATTTATATTACTACTACTGAAATAACATATGATTTGATTGGTTGATAGATTATAAAAATAAACATATAAGTTTTGATTTGATACAACATGAATACAATATTTCTATCGGTATAATGAGTGTGTGCTAAAACTAATAATAATAATAATAATAATAATAATAATAATAATAATAATAATAATAATAATAATAATAATAATAATAATAATAATAATAATAATAATAATAATAATAATAATAATAATAATAATAATAATAAATTTAGAAAATATGTGTTTTATTACATTGTTTAATAATATCATTGTACCCTTGCGACATGTTGAATGTGAGTAGTACCCTTAGGGGGACAGAATATTTTGTCGGATAGACTCTGAGTATATATATTAATACTAATAATTATAATAATTATAATAATAATAAAAATAATAATATATGTCTCATTCGAAAGGTCTTGGATTGGGCTTTAAAAAGAGCTATCGATGAACAATTTTTGTTGGCGGGAACTCTGTACATTTAAATTTTAAAATATGACCTTGAAAAAATAAATGACCTTGAAAAAATAAATGACCTTGAAAAAGTAAATGACCTTGAAAAAAAATAAATGACCTTGAAAAAATAATATTTTGAAAAAATAAATGACCTTGAAAAAATAATATTTTGAAAAAATAAATGACCTTGAAAATAATAATAATTTGAAAAATAATAATAGTCAAATGACCTTGAAAATGGTCTCGGGAAAACTTTAATAACTATGCCAATATTAATGATGATGATACCTTCAATAGCTCATTCGAAAGGTCCTGCACTAAGCTTTAAATTAAGCCATCGATTAATAAATTCGGATAATGGGAACGATAACTTTTGGGCAAACGAAAACCATGAGCTCCCCGCGACACTTAATAATGTTTTGAATAATTATATGACCTTGAAAAAAAAAATGACCTTGAAAAAATAAATGACCTTGACATTTTATTTTTTAAAAAAAAAATTTCCTCCGGGGGGGGGAGGGGGTATATGTGTCGTGGCGGGCTCATGTTCTGGCGGGCTCACATCCATCTACTTATTTTCATTTACCGATTTACCGGTAAATGAAAAAAACCGGTAAATTTACAATCCCTAGTCCGAAATGTCTCATAATTCATGTTCATTATTACATAATAGTCTTCGATCTTAAAGAGAAAAATACTTGAACTAATATGTCATAAAACAGATTTTAGAATACACCAGACTTTGAATTATACAGTGGCTGCCAAAATTGGATCAATGTTTTTTATGTCTTTAGAAAAATGTACACAGCAAAGATAATCATTCACAAATTTTTGCAAAATTTTCACTAATTGTTTCTGCGTGTAAATGAAACAATTTCGATGTGTTATTGCTTAAATCAATCTCCTCTACGATAACTTGACGGCATTTTCATTCAATTTAGTCATTTGTAGTTTGCAATATTGGTTTATCATTAATCTTGATTTATTTTAGAGATGAAAGCTATTTCAAAAAGTAAGCAACAGAGTATCATTTCTCTTATACATCAAGGACTACCTTATCGTCAAATAGAGATGCAAATCAACGTAGGACATGCAACAGTTAATCAAATCCGTACGAAATATTGTCCATGTGCTCAACACCTATCAGGTGGTAGGCCAACTAAACATCAAATGGTGACTTCGGGTGCAGCAGATAATGGTGTAAAACTTGTTAAAGTTCTAAAATTAACAAAGAACATGGCTGTGAGCATTAATACTATCCGACGAACTTTAAAAGAGGCTGGGTTTAAGGCAATTCCTAAGAAGAAAAAACCTTTACTTTTACCACGTCATAAAAGGGAATGGCTTTACTTAACACTGAAGTACCACCATTGCACCACTGAAGATTAGAATCATGTGGTGTGGTCGGATGAAACTGAAATATCACGTTTGGGCTCAGGTGGACGTGTATGGGGATGGAAGAAGCCAGGAACACAACTACAAGAGCAGCATGTAAAAGAAACATTAAAGTTTGGTGGTTGGTGTCTAATGATGTGGGTCTGCATGACAGCAATGTAAGTGGGATACGCTTGTTTTATAGATGGTCGAATGTATGCGCAACTGTACACAGATATTCTCAGAGATGAATTATTGCAAAGTTTGCAATATTATTGCCTTGACAAAAGAAGAATTATTTACCAGCAGGATAATCCAAAACACAAATCTCGATTAGCTCAAAATTGGTTTGAAGATAATGAGGTCGAACTGCTTGACAGGCCTTCTCAATCGCCAGATTTAAACCCCATAGAATATCTCTGGCAACATGTAAAACGTCAACTTTCTGGTTTTGAAATCGAACCACTGAGTATTTATGAACTATGGGAGCGTGTAGAGACTGTTTGGAACAATATTCCAGTTTCTGTTTGTCTTAACCTTATTAATAGTATGCCTAATCGTATTGCTGCTGTCTTGGCAGCTAAAGGTGGCTCTAAAAAATATTAAATTTTCTTTTGACTACTTGTTTTTTGTATAAGGAACTGTTTTAATGATGCTTGATATACAAATTCAATTAAAACGCCTTAGAAAAGCCACTAAGCTAAAAATTCGAGGAAAATGATAGAGATTTATTTGAATGCCAAAATAGACTCAAAGACAAATTTGTACTCAGATGGCAAAAAATGATTATAAAAGAGATTAGTTTCAATAACAACACAATGAAAGTACTTTCCATAATTATTTCAACAAAAGCCAAAAATAAATAAAATTATTATCCGAAACATTCATAAATAAAAATGTAATTTTATCCCCCTCTAAATATAAACAAAATTAAATTTCTTACAAAATAATTTGATATACCTAAGCTTAGCAACAAGTGAAATGACAGAATTATTGGCAATTTGATATTCCTCCAATAATTTATCATCCTCCAGAATAACTCCATTAAAAGTCGTACATTGCTCACTTATGGGCATTCCAGAAAGAGCAGCCATTTTTTGTTTCAAAACAATACATTTCGCTTTTTTCGAAATTTGGACCGAAATTGACCTATTAGATGGATCCTTCACGATTAATTTAATATCACTAAAAATAAAAATCGTAGAAATTCAAAATTAAAATTCAACAATATTTAAATCAGTTTTCTTGATAGTAATGTGATATGAGCTCACTGAATCTGTATTCACCCCCTATTTTGTATTACACAATCATCGGTCAACTAGATGTAATGTAACATTTACTATTATATAATCAATAACTTTCAAATAGTGCATTAGAAACGTAACAATAATTTGTTTTAATGAAGTCATAAATATTTGTTTCAATTAAGTAAATATTTTGTTTATAATTTATTTTTCCAGAACAGGTATAAAATGTTACATATTTTAAACTATCGGATACAGATAATTCGAGTCTTTGATTTAAACAATGTCAAGTGAAAAGGTCAGGGTTCCTTTATCCAAATCCGGTTACCACGCCAGACTTTTTACCTATCATTGTATTTACTCCGTCAGTGTCAATTGCAATTCAATGGTTTTTTAAGTATTTTTCGTGAAAACCATATATTATCGAGGTATCTAATAGTTTCTTCTCAATATATTCTGCGTCTTGAGAATCTAGATCGCACAAATCAAAAAATATATTTTCAAAATATTCTGCAATCAAAGACGTTTTTAAATAAATAATTAAAGTCACTTTGTTATTCGAACTTGTTGACTCGTTGATTTGTTATTATTACTATATATATAAATATATATAGTCAGAGTTTATCCGACAAGATATTCTGTCCCTCTATGGGTAATGGTCACAAGGGTACTGCTCATACTCAACAACTCAAAAGGGTATTAAGACAATGAAACAAATCATTACTTTTATTAAACAATAAAATAATTTAAAATTAACAATGACAATCTAAATATTGATGTACTCATATTTGCTGCCATTTTGTTTGAAATTGATAACGTTGAATTGTTAACAGTTTTCAGATATTCTAACGATTCTTTGAATTTCACTTATTATTAATTCAATCGTTCTTAACAAATGATCATGTTTCTTGTCAATAATTTTCATATTCTTTTTATTTTCAACAATCGAATCTGCTCCTAATCTCAGGATGTGCGTCACTCCTCTTCAAATCAGTCCTCCTACAAATAGGATATTTTAAATTACTATAAATAGGATATATATCCGATATAGAAATAAATAATTACTTTAAATAGAAAAAATATAAAATTAGTAATAATTAATTACCAAAATTAGAAAAAGAATAAATATAGTAATTGTAGTGCCTCCACTTTATATATATTATTATATATATTATTATAAGAACTTTTTTTTTCAATTTCACAACTGAATTTTTCCCATTGAATTTATTAAAAAGATATATATTAATATAAATAAGTATTGAAACAACTAGCAAACTATGAACTCAAAAATTCTAATTTCATTAATCAACAAATACTACCGACGAGATTGTCCTCGAATTTTCTTTTGTAAGTTAAAATATTGAATTTGACAAAGGTTAACAACTAATCGGAAAATTGTTTTTAGGTCTACCAAGGAGATAGTCTTCGAATTTTCTTTTATAAGTTTAATTATGGAATTTGGGTATTGAAACATAATAATTAGTATCGAATTCATTTTTAATATTAAAATTAATTTATCGATTATTATACATCTGAAGCTAAATCAATTATCCCGTCCATAGATTTCAACCATACTAGTTTAATTATCTGTCTGGAATTAATATTAGAGAGGGTTATATTAGGAAAACGTTAGCACAACCTGGTACTAAATTTCGGGAAATCCCACAACTCTTGTATCCTATCACCATAGATCAGCGCTATAATAACCAAGTAGACCCAGCGTTTGACAATCAACTTTATTGCATAGTTTCCCTGTCAATTAGCCAATTTGCAAGTGATGTGATTTCCGGTGTACCAGGGAAAGTATGCAATAGAGTTGAATCAGCAATATTGTATACTTACCTGGCGCGAAGAGAAATCTCCACGTCTCCTGCATAGTACTGATGTTTATATTATTCAAATGTTAGTCATCCGTATATATATATATATATATAAAATCAGCAATAGCTTACAATTTAGATGCATTCAGTGTACAAGTCGCTTGTAATGACATGAATGCACTATTGGATGTATCATCACCTATATATTCATCATCCTTTATACCTTTCCCACGCATGCTAAGACCTATACATTCTGATTCACCGCCAAGATCATCATTTATTTTTTTTCTTACGTCCAAGCCTTTAATCTTATTACCATAATCAACTTGAAGTGACTGACCATTATCAAGTCGTACCAACAATTTTCTTTTTTCTTCAATTGATTCAAATTAAAAAATCTAATTACATCTAAAATGAATACCTTTCACAAGCTTTGTAATGACATTAATGATACTTTTCCCACTAATGTCAAAATCACCAAGTAACTTGTCATCAGTCATTTCAGTGCCTTTACAAATTAAAATAATTTCTTCTACAGACTTGCGAGCTATTTTACAAATTTTTCTTTTAAAATCCAGAACCGTTTCACTTTTCTTAACATCAAAGTCAAGTGTTTTTGATTCATAAACCACTGTCACGCGGAATTCGCTAAATATTAATTATAATAATTTAATTATAATAGATAATTTAAAAAATTCATTTCATTTTTCTAGATGTGATCAAACTTTTTCAATCTGGTTTTGAATTTATTCACTTCACCCATCATAATAACTTGATAAAATATATCATGCCTGCAAGAATACAAACCATACATTTACTAACTGAAGAGAAATTTTGAACACCCTGGAGAAATTTACGCCCCATAAAATATTTATACAACCTTGTAGGTTAAGAACTATTTACCTATTTGATTTTCAGCAATCTAGATTTTCTAGATTTTGAAAAATTTTATCATTGGACATGGCAATTATTTGATAAGATTTAATTATAATTTTAACATTTTAAAAATAAAACACATCTATTTCAAAACTTCATGATTTTCTAATGTAAGTAATTTAATTATATAAAATGAACTTTCAAATCTCTTTAGCGATTCACAAATTCTAATTTTTATCCGGTACGTTTATAGTGAATTGAATGTAACCAAAGATAATTAATACGCTATTATTATGTTAATATGAGATATTAGGAATTGTTGGGCCAAGCCCTAAAAATAATTTCAAAAACTTTATATTTTTCTTGTTTTAATTAGACATATTCAAATAATTAAAAGTAAAGGATCACCTGAGACAACGCCACATAGCAGAGAAAAACGCACCAAGATTATTTAAAATCAATTATACAAACAAATAAAATAAAACAATTAAAAATAAGTAAAATACGAATAAGAAATAGGAAAGCAATTGGACATAAAACACATTTAAAAAAAAGTATAAATATAAAATAAATTGCCGAAAAGACACAATAGCAGAAAATACTACCTTATCCCATGGCATAAGAATGGTATGTAATGGCGATATTTTGATCAACCAGGAACAAAAGAGAAAAGAAAGTTTAATTCAAAATCAATGAATTAAAACAAATAAATTAAACTACCCAATCAAAACAATCGGAATTTGAAATTTAAAGATGATCATTAAAAACACAAAATCAATCCTGGTTAGTCAAATGCATTTACCAAAAAACGATATAAGGGATAGTCTCAGCAGACACTTTACCACTTTTAAAAACTAGTTTCAAAACGATTTTTACAAATCACTATTCATTCATCAAAAATCTACTTTTATATTGGTTAATCGCTTAAAGGTTTTCGGAAAATACCTTATTTACAACTTTAAAACCAACTTTTATTCCAACTATTGTTCATTACTTGTCAAATTTCCCTGGGAACCATTCACTTCAAACTTTCTTATTAGATCATTTTTCACACAATTGGCAAATTTTATTCATTGTTTTTTATGAGTTATTAAATGTAATTTTGATGGTTATTTGTGAAATATGAATTTAATACAATTTTAGTTAAAAAACAAAATTAGTTCTTTCTCATAAATTAAATATTATTATTTTTTTAGGATTTTATGAGTAGAAATATTTGATGTTTGACAGGTCCTAAACTTTATGGTTTTATTTTGTTTTTATTCATAAATATGTAGAGGTAAAAATATCGCGTATCAGTGGTGAAAGAGCCACCGGTTGTCTTCCAACAGGCTGATCCATGATATTTTCTCACTACCAGTATGATGGTTGTCGCGCATCACCTCTGACCTTTTACTCAAAATATTACTGCGCGAAGAAATCGTTTTCGAAGTAATCATGTCCAACTCTCCACAGAAACTGATAATTTTTCACACAAATGAACCAATAAGTTAGGAAGAATTTACTCAGCACTAAAATGATTTCCACGATAGATCTCACTTAATGTCACGTACACAGATCGAAAGAGTCGACAATCACCCTATTAATGATGTCATTCATGATAACATAATTAGTACTGCCAGTATCATTATTGTCAATTATTACCATCACTTCAAAATGTTAGCATCACCCTTGACAGTAAACTTATCAGTAGGACTTTCTTCATTACATCACCCATAATTTTAGATCAATTATCATTAACCGCCCTATTTTTCCTCTTATTATTCAATCATAGGCCTTAAAATTCGATTATCGAGCGTGCCAGTCATATGGTAATCGATATCACCCTCGCTAGTAAAATGATTGATCTGCGATCATGGTTATTATTTTTGGTAACATTATAGCAATCGATATTGTAACATTTATACGCATTGTAATCAACAGCAAATTAACTATTATAATCCAGAAGAAGTAGTGGGCGGCGAACGTCCAACCGAAAAATTAAAATTCATAAACAATGTTGAACAAATCACAAGGCACACCAGGTTAAGCCTGAAGGATTGGGAATTACACTACTCGTGGTAACTACTTGGGCCCGATCAGTATCAACATTATTATTATTATTATTATTATTATTATTATTATTATTATTATTATTATTATTATTATTATTATTATTATTATTATTATTATTATTATTATTATTATTATTATTATTATTATTATTATTATTATTATTATTATTATTATTATTATTATTATTATTAGCATGTTGGTTTAAAGGGAGTTGTAAGATTTAAATGTTGTACTTATTAAAATGTTAGTCTTGATTTATTCAATTGAAGGTATAAAAATTATCATTTGGATTTTTTTTCTATTAATAATGAGTTTCTTGGTTAGTTTCTTGTGAAATACCCTGAGGTTTGGATTTGAAATCAAATAGGCAACTAACGTCAATCATCTCTTAAGGACCAGTAGTGGAACCATGGTAATACCTTGCACGACGTAATACCTTCTATCGGCAGTCTGGAATCCGAATTCAAAGTAACAAGGAAAGTAGTCTTAGCGATGGGGCTCACCTGTTCCTTGATCTTCACCGCCTCTTCACACTTCCAACATGGTGACACCCATGGGTGCCTAGAGCGGAAATAGTAAAATCATTGACTGGTATGGAGTGCTTAGCTAGACATTCTTCTGAACACTCCTAACTCATTTCGAATTTTCTTCTTTTGTTCTTCTACATGCCAACAGAATGAATTTTTCCTGGACCATTGCGACACAAACTAAACGGATAACATTTAAAGCTCTTGGGCAATTGATTAACAATCTTTTTTTAACTTGCGGCACATTAAGAAAATATGAAAATTTGCGTGGCATACTTAAAACTACTTACTAATTTTTAAAATCTAATTATTATTATAATCTAATAATATTCTTTATTGTCTTATTATCAAAGATTTTCTAATTTAATAAAAATTTTAAAACAAAGGCTTATATTATTATTTACTTGTTTAACATTTAATTTGTGCTACCACCAGAAATATCCATTTTATTAATTATTAACATATTAGAATTTTTCCGTGATATACTTACAAAGTTCTCGCGACACATGGTATGGGATCGCTGTTTTAGACCATTCCATCGGTTTAAAGGGTACCGAACCACATGTAATAAAATCCTATCAAAATTTCACTTTATACAACTCATTATGATCAACATTTTGTTCGGTTCAATGTGATTTTATTCATCTCTGTAATGAACACAATCAAAGAGTCGATTTTCAGATATAAAAATGTATGCGACAATTCAAAAGAGTATTCTGATACGCTGTCACATTAAAAAATATAAATTATAAGATTTCACTAAAACAACAAACTCTTTTGCAAAGAGACAAATAGAATAAAGATACATTAACACGTTCATGAAATTGTACATCACTGGTGGTACTGACACAGTTTAATATAAATCCTTACTGTTATGTACAAACTGTGATACACGATGGCTGTGTTTACATCGTAAATGAATCATAAACCAAAAACTATCTTTGGCACAACTTTGCACTTAAAATCAATATTACCATTTCCTTCTAGTCAAGAAACATCCTACAACTAAGAGGGCTTTGACTTTAGTAAGAATTTGCACTTTAAATTAATAATTTCACTTCCCAAGGCCAAGGTCAAGAAGAGAGTAGCACACTAACTCATAGCGGTGTCAAATGCCCTGATCTTCCTGCGGGTAGTGCATGATGTCCAAAAACGTAAATGTCGTGAATGTGTTAAAACGGAAAATTGACCAATACTCACTTAAAATTTGGAAAAAACTTTCCAATTTAATAAAGATAAAATAAATTCTCAGCTGTTATTACACAAGTTGGATGCTTTTTCCAAAAATAATGATATCCAAAAACATAAATATTCTATTTTAAAAAACCTATCCGGTTAATTTTTATTGTAACCTTTAACCCTTTCCAGCCCAGTGATTCCAAATGGAATCATTAGTTAAAAACTCAGTTTTTTTCTCTCTACTACCAAAACGGTTGGCAGTAACTAGTGAGAACTATAGTAAGATATGTTTTTAACAGTTGGCACAATTTTTATCTCACTAAATTTGTAAATTTGTATTTTTATGATAAAATAAGTAGTTTTGGTACCTACTTACTGCATATATTTTTTTTTGTTTTGAAAAAATTTGGGCTGGAAAGGGTTAAAGTTAAATTCATTTATCCCACTTTTAGATTTGTTTATAATAATAGACATATTTCCATTTACTATTAACACTTATTATTAAATAATGTTATAATATGTTATACTTGTTAAACTGAAGCCATGCGTAAATCGAAATGGTAGAAAGATAGAATTCGATATAAATAATCTGTTATATATAAATTGCAAAAAAAGCACCTTTCTTTAAACACCGCAATATTATCAAACCTAATTTTTTAAAAACAAAAACAACCTTTATTATTAATATTAAGTTTATGTTTGAGAAAATAACTCAATAGCTTCCACAAATATAATAATATTGACCAGTAGGTACAGATGAAAGTAATTTTAATAATTATTGATGTGTTATAAACAAATAAAATTACTTTGAAAATTACTTAAAATCAAAGATAAGCTCAATTAAACTTTCTGATTTAATTCCCAACGAACTTAGTAATTCATTATCTTTCATCTCTTTATCATTAAAAACCATGATTTGTTCTTCTTTAGAAATTCCATAACTTTTTGAAGCTGCTTCTTTAAGATCTTTAACTTTCCAAGAATTTAATATTTCAAATTTGTTTTTACCATAGACTGTATTTATATAAATTTCCATTGTATCATATATAATATCACAGAAAATATTATTTTGAATTAGGAAATATTACAATTGACTATATCAAAATTAATATTTAATAATTTGAAATATTTTAGTATATTTAAACAAAATGAATTATGTAGTAGTTTTAATCGATCAAACTTGAGTTCTTTGAAAGATTATTAATAAATGAATAAGCAAAACAACCATATATGGTTTTCATGGAACTTTAAAGTTTTTCATATTTAAATATAAACTTTAAAATTAAGTGATCACTGACTACAGATAATCACATTCATTACGATTTACATCAATGAGCCAAGCTTCGTCGTCTAGTTTCACCTCTTTGTAATAGTGGTTCCTCACCACAAAGACAAACAACTTCCATTTTTGAGGTAGGATTTTGAATACTCGTGGTTTGATTTCTATAGACATCTTTTAGACGAAAACAACAAAAATAAATGAATATACCATAAATTTGTCTCCAGTGTGACTTTCGTGCCTATCTTTAATCATAATTTTATATTACTTTCTAATTATTTACATTAATTTCATTTATTATTATTTGTGCTTTATTAATTTTACCTAAACCTATCCTTATTTCCTTTATTCTGTCAAATATTGTATTTTACTTTGCATTACCTGGTTTTAATGAAAGGGTTTTAATTCAACTTCGCGCATGTACATGTGTACATTATCTTAGTAAAACAAATTGTTAAAGTCTTTTGTCAGGTGCGACATAAACAAACAAAAATGCAATAAAAACGAAAAACCAATTTAATTAAAAACAAATTTGACATAACTAAATAGCACAAAGGATTTCAAGTCAATATACACCCAGAAATTTGGAATGGATCTGTTGTGAACAATACAAAATCATTTGGCACTTCGATCATCGGAACATATTCAACTGACATTCTTTTAATTGAAGAATCTGCGTGAATATCTTCAAGAATAATTTCTTTCAATTTCAATTCCCAATCCATTCTCTGAACCATCATCAAAGATTCTGATTCATGCAAATGACGATTAAGGATTTTTTTCTAAAATTAAGGATAAGCGGGTGAAATAATCCATTGAGTCTATTAGCACATTTAATTGCATAAGCGCATAATAATAATTTATGAAACCTAATGAACACGAAAAAATATGATAATAGTAAAATCATCATTTAGGTTTTACTTGTTCGCCTTTGATTCATTTTCATTTACGATTACTTTAATAAATCAATAAATTTTTAAAAATAAACACAAATTTTCGTCAGTTTTTTTTAAATAACACTTGAAAAGGCAGTGTGAAAAATGTGTGTAAATTTTGACCTATAAAAAAAACAAACAAAGATAAATCAAATCGTAATCAAATTATAATGAATAGAGGAAGAAGAATTGAATAAATGTTAAAAGATCATGAAAAATAAAAGCTAATTTAACCACTTAAACATCTCGAACGAGACTCTCTCGCGTATCAAATGTGTTCCGATTTGCGCTATCCCGAATGCCTCTCGCCCGTTTGTATTTATTGTATGCTTGTTCGAATTTTATGCGTGCGCCAGTGGCATGCGTATAACAAAACAAACACGATCAGACGTGCTTTTTCTTTGCATTCACGGTTTTATACAGTATTTTTCAGTTGAATATTTTAAGTGTATTATTTTGCAAATATTTTTTTATTGTTTTTGATAGTAGAGTAAGTACCAATTCCAAGTACCGAAAAAAATCGGCCCATACAAAAAAAGTGCCATCTGCTGTAGTAAACAAAATGAAAAGGGGAAGAAAATTCGGCTTGAAAGTCGGTATTATTGCCCTGACAGCAACGTGGGATTATGTTTGACAACTTGTTTTGAGATTTATCATACAAAGTTGAATTTTTAATTTTTTATAAAATTAACGTTTTTCAATTTATAGTTTTTTAAGTTTATATTATGATTTCTACTTTATCAATATTATAAATAAAAACAAAAAAAACTGCTTTTTTTACTTTATTTAAAAGAAACCCTCGCATTAAGTGGTTAATGATTAAGTTACAGTCTAATAAAAAGAAAACAACTTCAAAACGGTTCTAACAATTATTAATAAAACTTCAATAGAAGTCAACTCCATAAAAACCGCGTCCGACTTTATATATTTGATTTTCATTCAAGTATTAAAGAGGAATTCCATCGCTTACAAATGGTGCTAATGTTAAAATGTCCACTTCCCTTACTCAATTACAAAAAAATCAATCTTTTGTGTTCATAAAAAATAATTTAATTTTAATAATTATTTGAGTGCTTTGAAGTGTAAAATTGTACCTAAACCTATTATACATCATCTAGTATCGCATCCTATATATTTGTATTATTATCAATGCATTAACGTCTTTGTGCAGCTGAATTTTTTAAAATGTAGAGCAGAAATTTCAAACTTTTTGGTGACCTCTTCAAGAGCTTATTAATTTTTTATTGACTTCTACTTTTCATTAAAAAATAATCATAAGACAAAAAGATTATGCAAAAATGAGTACTTCCAATTTGATACACCGATGCAGCTAATTTTGTCTCGATACATAAAATACAATTGGTGAATTTTTTTCTTATTTTATACATAATAGCATCAAATTGACTTTTAAATTAAATCGTTACAATTAAGATATTTATTATGATAAATCGACTCGCAAGTAACTAATATCAATGGTATTTAGATTCCTGGTAGTCTAATTCAACCAAAATAAATATTTTAATTTCTCTCCATACTGTGGGAGAAAATGGTGACGGGAGAGGCTTAGTAGATTGTGATATAAAAATCACTTGAAAAAGACAGTGCCGAAAATTCGTGAATATAAAAAAAACACCGATATCTTTACTGAATAATAAATACTATATATATATATATATATATGTGTGTGTGTGTGTCGAGTATCTTATATATAATAATTTTCTTGTCAAAATATGTCATTCCCAAATATTAGAATAAATAATAAAAAAAAATATTGAGTAAATAAATTTAAATAGAGCATCACTAGAATTTCAGTTAACTCTGAGATAAAATTAAAACAATAAATTTGATAGGTAATATTTATTGTCGAATCACTATTTAAAATTTTTGTCATTGATTCAAATATTGATTTTATTATTGTAATTATTAACATAATTCAAATAAATAGATAAGCATTTTCTGTAGTGTTTATTAATTAAACATTTTCTAACTAAAATAGATCTTGATCCCTCAAGTACAAAATATGACTAGTTCCATCTGATTGAATCTTTATTTTCCTATTGCTTCTATTATTGACTATACGTTTCAACGAAATATAATATTTTTTAATTTTGCCAAATTTTGGTTGTTAGATATTAGACAATGTGGAAAAGACTTACAGAATTGTTTGAATTAATTTTTATAAATAACATTATTATTCAATTGACATAATATTTATTAAAAATGAAAAGAAATCAGAAGTGAAAATCAAAAGAAGTTCTTATAATAACATTATTATTAAAAACAATAAAGTGATAATATAAGCCTTTTGCTGCGAATAATGTCAATCTCCAAGGACTATCTTATAGTCGAAAATTTTTTCATTAAATACATTAATCGATGCAAAAGGCTTAAATTATCAGTTTATTGTTTTTAATAATAAATGCTGCTACCAAGAAATCATCACTTTATATTTCATTATCATTATCATTATTATTATTATTATTATTATTATTATTATTATTATTATTATTATTATTATTATTATTATTATTATTATTATTATTATTATTATTATTATTATTATTATTATTATTATTATTATTATTATTATTATGTCAATGATAATATACAGACCAAAAACAACATTACATACAAATTCTAGACTTCACAATCAAGTATAAGATATTTTGGAATAACGTCAAATAAATTTCAAGCAAGTTGTTCAAAAGATGAGAGAATTCGATGACGATAAAAGAATTACACGAACAGGAACTAGTTCGCCTAGAATGACATAGACGAAACAAAGATGATATTCAATATGATAGTCATTATAAAATTCTTAAATTTGTGTTTGATTATCAAGTTGAATTGCAATATCTAAATAGCAACACGGCACCGATGAATCGAATAGTTAGGGAAATGGCATCAATCTTAAGAAGATGATAGTTTTGATATTTCATCAAATGTCATATAACGAATGGGCAATTCATTTTTTTGTGTATTGAATAATCCAATACAATTAGGTACATAAACTACTATTTATAGATTTGTACAATTACGTTGAGTTTTGCGTTGCCTAAAAAATGCTCAGGCGTTTTTTAAGTTCGTTATTTTTTTGGGAAAAAACGCATTTTTTAATGTTTTTTATTTCAATTTTCACGTTTTATAACGCCTAAGATCCATGCGTATTATTCGATGATCCAATTTCATATGGTATGCTATATTCCTAATAACAATTCCTGGTTCACTAGTTAAATCAAAAACGATATACGATTTCGGATCCATCCACAATATGAGCAAATGACACTAAGTCAAAAAAGTTAAAACATGACAGCTAAATCTATTTCAGAAATTGATTTTGAAACAAAATTAATTAAATTTATATTTTACTTAAGTTCCTCAAATAAAAATGAAAATTATTTTTAATTTATCAATATGATTCCATCTGAAAAAATACTTACTTTTTCATTTTCAAATTTAGTTTTAATTGATTTTAGAAATTTAATGAATTCATCGGATGAGAATTTTTCCGATTTATCACTTTCCTAAATAAATATTGACAAAATTTAAAAAATTTAAAAAAATTAAATTAACATTTGTCATATTCTGTGATTTATTTGGATCACCCGATTTCATTGCTGATTCAGGTATGTATGTGAAATTTTGATATGCCGTTACCGTGAAAAATGAAAATGGGCTATCTTTACCAGCCAACTGCTGCGCAGCTGTGTTTTGAGCTCGGATCACTTCTAGTTCAGCGTTTATTCTCAGCTGTTCCTGTCAAGATTATGAATCTTTATTTATTAATTATTATCAATAGTACTAGCAGTATTTATTTAAACCTTTTATTAAATTTTATAACTACGAATATATAAATAAAAATAGAAATAATAATAATAATAATAATAACAAATAACAATAAAAATAATAAATAAATAATAAAAACAAATAATAATAATAATAATAATAATAATAATAATAATAATAATAATAATAATAATAATAATAATAATAATAATAACAATAAAAATGAAAATAATAATAATAATTATGAGGAAGTTGAAAGATTCTTAAAGATTAATTAGAAATTTTGTAAAAATTTAAAATATATTTTTATTGAAAAATATTTTAAAAAGAAGAAATTTATCATTTTTAAAAAATATTTTTATCAAAAAATATTTTAAGAAAAACTGAAATTTGTTTAAATAACAAAAATAAGAAGAGACAAGTTTTTTGAGTATATCATTTATTAAATAAAATTTATGGAATTATTTAGTGATTTGAAAACGGATGAGGATCCTAATAATAATAAGAACAAATAATAATAATAATAATAATAATAATAATAATAATAATAATAATAATAATAATAATAACAAATAATAATAATAATAACAATAATAATAATAATAATAATAATAATAATAATAATAATAATAATAATAATAATAATAATAATAATAATAATAATAATAATAATAATGACAATAAATAATCAGTAGGTCATTAGATATGGAGAACAAGATATAAATATTTAAAAATATAAAAATTATAATAAATATTGTAAAAATGTTGGATTCACAAAAAATATAGTTTATATAAATCAACATTACTAACTCGTTCCGATTGATGTTTTATTGCTTGATTATATCGCACATCCTCGTGTTCTTGAAAAAGACTAATTAATTCTGGCTTTTTTAAATCTGTTGGGACATTGCGCTTTTTTATTGTGTTTGTTCTCGGTATTTGATTGGCTAATAAATACTGTTTAGTTTTTAAAAGAAAATCCTGAAATCCTATTGGCGGTTTAGAATGTACAACTTCAGGATTAAAGGCTAAAGAACTGATTTGTTGATTAAGCACTAATGCTTTTTGAAATGGATTATCCCACATTTCATTTTTGTTTGATGACATTAAAATTTTCGTATTTGGAACTGAAAGGGAATTTACAACATCTTGATTGATTTCTAAAGACAATAAATTTTTTGAAGGGCCTTCTGTTACTTTAGAATTATTGCTAGTAGAGGCATAAGAACCTTTGTTACTCGATACATCGACAGCATTAGATGAACAATTGCTCGATGTGCTGTTTTTTTCTCCGCTACTCGAGTCAGCGCGTGACTTAAATTTACGTTTTTTAATAGGTGCTCTATTTAAATTATCCTCATCATCTTTACCTTTCTGAGCAGCAGCAGTGTGTGATCGCAATGTTCTGCCATTGTTACGTTTGCCTAAACCTGATGTTTGTTTAGATTCCTCTTTTAAAGAAAACGTTTCTTCTTTTACACTTTTACGTTCATCATCAAATACAGTTGATTCACTAGAATTCCAAACAACGGGTTCTTCTTTAGTGGAAACTTCCTCTTTAATTTCCGAAACCGGACTTTTCTGTCCAACATTGTCACTAGATGTTTGTTCTCTATAATTAGATTTCGAAGGTCTCTGAGATTCGCTTTGCGATTTATTTACACATGTGTCAGTACTAACTAGACTTGATTCAGAATCAGAATAATTTGTCTTATCAAAATTAGTGTTTTTGCCTTTAGAACCATTTGATTGGTGCTCATCTAGACTTGGTGGTTGAGAATCGTCAGAGGTTTGTCTATCAGCTCCGGAATGGCCGTTTATTCGAATTCTTAAAGGAGGAACCTTAGGACTACTATTATGTGACCCACATTGATTAGGAGAAGAGAGATGGCGTGATTCTTTAGATATATTAGCCTATAAAGATTTGAGTAATTTCTGAAATTATTCAAAAGAAATAACTTCTTCATTTGAATTTCCGGATCCATTTCCGAAGTTTTTGTGTCGGTTAGATTTGTTAGGACTGATTTTATGTGGACTTAAAGTAAAAGAAGATTTTTCATTCATTTCCTCATCTTCAAAAGCATACGGATCTTTGGCTAAAAAATGATATCAAAGAGTAATTTGGTATTTTTCCCGAAAATGTAATAAAAATAGGTAATAAAATTTTAAAAATAAGAAATATAAGATTGTTTAAATGATAAGATATTGAGAATAATCGCGAAATACAGTTAATTGCGGTTATGTCGAAAATTTATCATCTATAAACATAATTTATTATTACCTGATTTTACTATAAACCACTTTATAATATCAAAAAGATACAGTAACAGCCAGTACATACTTTTTAACCTATAAAATAAGACTATATGAAGTTAAAGTAGAATTAAAAATAAGCAGATGATGGGAAAATAGACATCCATTGTTTCAGCCGATCTTAGTATTTGAGCGTGTGTGCTCTTTTTTATTGATATTCTTGTCGCGTCTGAGTGCACATTTGCGGTTTGATATTTCTGACAGCGTTTCTGTGTGCATTTGTTTTGTTCACTTGTTTTTGGATATATTATCGATTTCTGAAATCGTTTGACTTTGTATCGTGATTTAGATTCGAATTTTTGTTAATTAAATTTCGTGGATCTTTGAATTTTATTCGATTGTTTAATTTTGAATAAAGTAACTTACATTCATTTTTCATTCTCAACGGTGAATTGTTGAATCTTGTAAAATATCTTAAGGGAAATTTAGCATTTGCCAATACAGATTATTGTAAGATACAGAATTATGAATAAAGCAAATCTTTGAATAATGCTAATTTGAATCCAAATGTTCTTCCGAATTCTGATGAACCAATTTTGATACCAATGCATATAGCAGAAACTTTAGTGAATATGGAGTAGATAAAATCGATGAAGTGTGATATGAAACATTATTTTAGTGATTCAATCATTGACTCGGTGAACGGAGATAATATCAATCGGAATTCACTGAGAAAGAGTGAGAAGCAGTCGGTAAATTGGTTCGAATCTCAATCGACAAGTTCAATCAACAGGAACATCCATGATAAAATAAACTAAAACTGAATCTTTATTTAATTCCAAAGTGCTTATGTGATAAGGAGTTTCTTATTAAGGTTAGGGTAACGAGAGGTCAAAATAATCGATAAATTATCATAAAATGCAATTATACAATAAATGGTTCCGTGATATACAACATGTCCTAAAAGCGCATTATGAAAAGAAACATTAAAAAATAAACAAACAAAATAATTTTATAAAATAATAAATTAAATTTATACTTTTTACAAATTAATTAAAACCAAATACATTTTTTTTATATTATAAGTCTTTAATTTTATTTCTTATCTAGCGATATGTCTTCTTTTCTTTTGCTCAATATACCCTGCCAGACTGTGTCAAACCAAATCTCTATGTATTTCATCAAACAAAAACGATATTTTAGACCTTAACGGTTATGGTGACTGCAGCGAAATAATGAATTCAGAACATTATGAAATTCCACAAAACTGTATGCATTATTAGGGGATTATGCATGTGCTGCATCAAAACTCGACCGATATTTCAGTAGCCCTGAAATATTTCATTTCATTGGTGATGCAAATTATTTTACAACTTCAGATATGGCTAGTGGATTCAATCAGGTACATGTGAACGAATATGATATTCAAAAGACAGCCTTTCGTACAAGATATGGACAGTTTGGATTTATGTAAAGCTTCGGCTACATTTTACCATTTTAAGAACATGATGGGCATAAGTTTACAAAATAAAATTAGAATTACTGTGTGATTTATCTTGATAATGTGTTGATTATTGGTGAAACGTTAGAGGATCAAAATATGAGACTCCGACAATTACTATCAAGAATAAAGGAAGGACAAAAATTATCGTAAAATTAATATAACTTTGATACTGAAAGAAGAAAACTATTTGGACCATATCACAAATAAAGTTATATAGTCATTTCAGGTCAAATAATAGCGTAAGTAACATCAATATCACGTCAAAAATTCAAGAATTACAAATTTTTCTTAAAATGTGTACGTATTAAATACAAATTATTAAGCATTGCGCAGAGAAAACAAAGGAAGAAAACCGATTTGTTGAGATCACTTTTCATATTTAACTTAATCTTTTACTTAATCTTTTCTTCCAACTAAATCAATTTTTTTCTAAAATCCAACAAATGTTGATAATAATAATAATAATAATAATAATAATAATAATAATAATAATAAATAATAATAAATAATAATAATAATAATATTAATAATAATAAGAATAATAATAATAAAAAAATAAGAATAAATAATAATAATAATAATAATAATAATAATAATAATAATAATAATAATAATAATAATAATAATAATAATAATAATAATAATAATAATAATAATAATAAATAATAATAATATAAAACAATAAAGTGATAATTTAAGCATTTTGTTGCAAATAATGTATTTAATGAAAAAACTTTCGAATAGAGGCAACAAAAGGCTTAAATTATCACTTTATTGTTTTAAATAATAAATGCTGCTACCAAGAAATCATCACTTTAATAATAATAATAGTTTCGAAAATAAAAGTTTATCAGTTTATAATACTTAAATATTTTCAATGAAAAGAAAAATATGTACTTGATTCTTTAGATTCAATCTTATCAGTACTTCCTATATGACTAGTATTGGGTAAATCTTCAACTGTGAAAGAATCTGAAGATGAAACAGCGTGAGGCTTAAAGTTTTTCGGTTGATCACTAAAACTAGCAGTTTTAGTTGAATCACTAGAATGATCCTGCTTTGGCTCTGGGGTAAAATTTGATGACTCTCTATGTTTATATTTTTTATCTTTAGATGAATTGATTGCCTTTAAAAACAAATATAATTAAATTTAAAAAATATTAATACTACTACTAAAAATAATAATAATAATAACAATAAAATGTTTTCTATTTAAAACTAATTTTTGACTTTTCTTTTTAAAAATATAGTGTATCTGTTATATATAAGAATATGTGTTATATAGAAATTATTGAATTATAGTCGAAAAATATACTATATTAAATGATAAATGCAAACAGAAGAAAGGCGGAAAAAAGAAATTATTTTACTGATAATGCTTCTATTAATGATTTAGGAACTAAAGAAAACTTTTATCCACAAAATGATAACAGCCATTGTTTTGGTTTGGTCCTCCTTGGCTGATGAGGAATTATTGCCATTGGAAAAACTAGAGATGACTGCAGTTGCAGCTAACAACATTAATTGTTCGTGGGAATTAGTTCGAGAGAGACGAGCGGCATTTTCATTATTTTGATAATTGTTATTGGGATCTGACTGAATGAATATTGGAGTATTATTGTCAATAAGTTCGTTTGGTTCATTCTTTTTTATCAGCCAATTCGATTGAACCTTTACATATATATTCTAATAATTTAACGTTTCTGTGTACTGCTTCATTTCTATCGCAAGTTTATTCGCCTGGAAAAGTTTCTTTAATGATGAAGTAGACGCACAATGAGACCAATAATACGATAATAACAAATGTATTTAACCCTTATCGATCCGTAAAAAAAACTTCCCCGCCAGGTCCACAATTGTTTATATGATTTTTTTGAAATAAATTGGGTTTATTTTTAATAAATAATCTACATTCTACACATATATTTGTTCTTAACACGAAATGCAAAAAAAAATACATGCAACAAAATCTGAAACTTCAAATGAGCAATTATTTTAATGTCGAATCAGATGGTTAAGCTTAGACCGACAATAAAATGAATTATATTATCGTTGCTTATTTGAAAATGTTGCATCGGCACACAAATGTAAAATCCAACAATTCACAATAGAAGTAAATGAAACACCTTGTAGATTATAGTAACAATCAAATTATGCAACTATATCTTCAATATAGCTCTCATCAGTACTATGCAGAAGACGCGAAGATTTCTCTTCGCGCCAGGTAAGTATACAATATTGCCGATTCAACTCTGTTGCATACTTTCCCTGGTACACTGGAAATCACATCACTTGCAAATTAGCTAAATCACAGAAAAAATATCTGCAAACTTGTAAACGTGGCGTAAACGTTCAGAATAATAAGAAAAATAATTACCAATCTTAAAATTGTATTAACAATTAAATTCAGCTATATTCAAAAGCTAACATATAAAAAACTAAATATTTAAACAAACGCTTTTAAAACTGTTTTTTAAGAAACTCTTAGAACGCCTGTAAAATCACTACAGCCATAAATTGACCTGAAATGTCAAAGAAAATAATGTAGAGAAATACTAAATGAACTTTTAAAATATGTGAATCTCACCTAAAGATGAGGTTTTACCAGGAGTGGTAATGTTACAATGTATTTTCGTCGTAAAATAACATGAACTTCTATAATAAAATATAAAAGTGTTGGAATTGATTCTAACTGGAAACAAAAATAGAAGAATACTATTTGCATTAATAAAAGAACAGAGTTGAAATAATTAAGTATTATTATCATTTAATATTATAAGAAAGCGCCACTCACACATTCATTTTACGATATATTTCGACAGTTTTCATGTCATCATCGGGCAGGATATAATAAGTATAGAAATTATAGATTTGTGAACAAATTTATTAATTATATTATTTATATCAAATTTTTAATAAATATATTTTATTCTTTAAAAATAAGTAAAATTAAATCATTATTAAAATTGTAACAATTAGAAAACAATTTTTAAAATATTGAAATTTAATATTATTATTATTATTATTATTATTATTATTATTATTATTATTATTATTATTATTATTATTATTATTATTATTATTATTATACCATTTGTTTTAAAGGTTGAACAAAGTTGAAATACAATGGCACGTATCAATTAATTAACTATAAACTCTATAATATTCTATTTGTAATATGTAAATTGTAATTTACGCTTATAAAATGTCAACCTAAATAATAGAAAAATAAACCCTACGACTTACTTCGTGTAATAGCTTTCTGATTTCATCTGTTTGATGTAAGTCTAATGGTCTCACGCCATTTTCATTTCTTTTCCATGGATCAGCTCCATACTTTAAAAGTAATTTCACAATTTCTGGGCAATTGTTTTTCACTGCATCATGAAGAGCTGTATCGCCCTGAAGTCCACAACAATTGACATCAGCACCATGTTGCAATAAGTAGCTGACAATATGAGGAAAGTTTCGACTTGAGCACTCATGTAGTGCTGTCCAACCAGCATAATCTTGTTCATTAATATTGGCCCCATCTGACAGCAAAGCCTTTAATGCATTTAGATCACCCTTTTTAGCCATCTGAATCAGCATTGTTTCTCCTTTCCCATTGCGCTTGTGCAATTTCTTATCCGATCCTATTAGGTTAGACAAAAGAGATGAAGTTGCAACAGTTGTACTAATGCTGTAAGACAAGCCTTCACTTGTGTGGCATACCGAATTCGATGAATTCTCGGTTGTTTCTATTAGCATTAAATTCTTAAATTTTAGTCAAAACTTTAATTTGGCATTATTTCAAAAATACTTTTTCACAAAAAAATATTTTCAAAAATCTCAAGATGTAGAATGAAATCAAGTTGTTGGATTCATAACTACATATTTATTTAACATTAGGATTGGTATACAGCCACTTAATATTAATGTACAAAGTTTAAATATTAAATGTTTCGAACAAAGAATAATTATTATTTAACCCCTTTACCATTTTATTATTTTTTTAATTACATGTCAATTATTGTCACTTAAATTTGAAAATTTTTTTTATATTATAAGCAGCATATATTATACATTTCTATGAATCAGCAATAAAAAGTTTTAGTAATTTTTCCTGGTGTGATCTCTCTTTGTCTGCTGGGTAAACGTGAAAGTGGTTAAATAATATCCAAAATGCAATAATTATTTCTATAATTATCATTTATTTATTATTATAATTTTAAAATAATTTGTTGATAGCACAGTTAATTATAAAAATACAATTCAGATAAATAACTAGGTAAGCCATTTCCGCAGTGTTTATTAAGAAATTAAATATTTCGACCTAAAATATTCTTTTTTTGGAATATAGATTTCTAATATTTCGAAAGAATTAATAACTAGAAGTTCCTTTGGCTCATTTAATTAATCAAACAAATAACCCTTATATCAAAGGATTGGAATCAATCTAAAATTTTTAGGGCTCTCAAAAATGCATTAAATTCAAATTTTCACAAGGTAATAACAATTGGGGTTTCACTATTATTAGTAAAATATTTGTTATTTATAATTGAACCAATAGATGAACATATCAGTTAATTTAAAATAAAGATATGTCAAGATTGTTTTTAAGAATTAATATTTCAGGAAAATAGAAACAATCCTATTTTATGAAATTAAGAGCTTCAATTATTCGACTTTTACATGATAATTATAGAAACAAAATCAAATATAAAACTATTCTAATTTAAAAGATTGTTATAACAGAGATCTGAGAATCTGTAGAAGAATCTATAAACAAAATCAATATTTTTGTTTTAATTCAAATTTTAAAGAAGAAAATCGTATTATCTTGGACATGGGAATAAGAATAAAAATTGATTGAGATTGTAGCTCCATATATTTCTGAGTTTGTTTGGCGTAAAGTCAGAAATTTTAATCACTTTGCTTTTTTTTGAACTTGGACCACACTTTTACTATTAAAGAGCTATGTTCCACTGTTCAAATATCAAGGGTTTAATTTATTATAGTTAAAGGAAAATTAGACACTTTTCCTCATCTCATTTTCCTGTATATAACCTGCGGGTTATGAGATTTTCCAAAACCTAGCAGTGCAGATTATAACAAAATATTTTTTATCTAGAACGATGTTATTATAACTTTTGTTCTTTTTTCGTTATTCTAAGGTTAAATTTTATGTTTATAACAGTTTCGAAAGCACTGAATGTAAAAATTAATAAAATGTTGATATTGACTCATATCCCCGAAAGTACGGAATCAACGCAAAGGACATAATATAAAAATTAAATAAATGTACAAAATAATAGACAATAAAAAACCAATTGAAAGTAAAAACAATATGCAAAAGTATGCCTGGTACAAGTCATAGCATATTGACTGGATGTTCAGACAAGCAACAATAATACATAATTGAGATAATTCATGTGTAATGCAGTCACCTTTAATTTAAATGAAAATAACAAATTATAGGAAATTTTAAAAAAATTTATACAATATTGTTAAACAAGTCTTTTGTTGCAAAGTATGTAAAAAAGAAAAGAAAAATATATTTGTATTTTTATTTTAATTCCTAAAAGTTCTCAAACTTTTTATTTATATTTAAATTTAAATTAATTATAATTATTTGAGTTTTAAAATTAAAAATTATTTTAAAGCATCTTTAGAAACTCACAAAAATTACATAAAAGTCAAAACAGATCAGATTGGCTTTTTCATTGATTTAATTACTGAATTTTTATCTATGATAAAAATTGCCTCTTCAAATCAGAGATTTTTTGAATTTTGTCATTGGCTAAGATTTTAATTGAAATGTTTTTATCTTTTCTTGGTTGATATTGTTAGAGATGCTTGTATACCGATAAATTTTCAGCAGGATCCAGATGTTCTTTAACTCTTTAACCTGAGCATATTTTCTTTGATGTGTGACTGTTTTCCATTATGAAAATGTTTTCTTTTTGAACAGTTTGTCAGAGTTTATCACAATGTCCAGGATTTGTATATGATACGAATTGGAAGACCTGTGTTTAAGTTTTTTCAGAATCTTGAAGTCGAGTTTGTCACTGATGAATGAAAATTTTCAGAAAAAAATATATCCTCATTTTGTGTTGTATACCTAGATCTTTTTACATTGAATTCATTCTTCCAATGTCGTTAATGTAATATCCATTTTTGTGTAGGACTTTGATGAAATTTAATTGATTTTTATAGTTAACTTCCTATTCATTACCTCGATTGGCTATCCTTTGTTTCTCATTCTTAACGACATTTACTTTCTGTAAATATTGAAGTGTTCATCTTTGGTTCATAAAATTTTCCTTGTGGGCTGGTTTTTTGTAGAATCCATATGTTGAATTATTTATTTATATTCTCATTGTTAAATCTCGCAAATTGAAGGATCCATTTTCTTCTGGATATTCAATTTCAAACTTAATAGTTCGAACTATTAAGTTTGAAATCGAATATCTGCAATATTAGTACCAGTTACATTTGCTTTTGCTTGCACTTCAGCCTCTTTATGTGCTGGCATGGAACCAAAAACAGTTCACGATCCATAGTTTCATGACATTAGCGATCATCCAACCTTTCTTTATACAATGGGTTGTGATGCCTGTTGGTAATTGTTCTATGGACATCGTTACTCTCTTAAATATAATCATTGGTTTGGATTTGATTCTATTTGCAGTGCACGCTAAAATAACTGTGTAACAAGTACACTCCTGACCTGCTGTCGTCACTTCCATATTTTTGTCACTTGTTTCCGAAACAGATCTTGTTTCAGCGATCTCAGAAGAAAATCATACGTCAGCCATATTAGTTATTAATATGGGATAAAAGTTAAGATTACCAAATGCCATTGAAACAAATTTTCGAAGCTTTTGTTCCCAGTTGTCGGGAGATGCTGGCAAACCATAATCATACCGTTAAATACTTTATTTTCATAAACTTGAATATCCCGTGATACCGCCTTTGAAATCGTCGATGTTTTCTTCTGCAGCCAAAAACTTCGACTGGCTACTGTAAACACAACTCTATTGTTTTCATTGAATTTTTATTTAATTGCATATCTATAGTTCTTCATTATTAAAGTGTCAATACTTTTGTTGAAAATTACTAATTTTTATGAACTACTTAAAAATAATAACATGATGTAATTAATAGAAAATTCATTCAAATTTTTTAGTTGTTTTCAATTTAAATATGACGATATTAATTTAAACGTCACTAAATATTTATAATTTGTGATTGTGTTTTTATTAAATCTTATTAATTTAAGAAACGAGAAAAAATTATTATAAAATTTATCGAATAAAAATTTGGAAATTAACCAAAACAAATATTGATACCTTTTGGGAAAAAGTAGAAGGATCGTCTTCCATTTGTTTTAAAAGTGCATATTGTTGTCTTTCAGACATTGGAAAATGTGACAAGCTACTATTAGATTTATTAGATTTGGATTGATTTGAAGACTGTGGATATTCAGATTTTTTATATTTACTCGATTGATAGTCTAAGTAATTAATTATGAAATCTTAAATTAATAAGAAAACGTACCATCGTCTTCTTTTTTCCTTTTTTATTTCTTCTTTCATATTTATTTATAATTAAACTTTTATTATATCTAAAAATGCGCCACATTGGTAAATTTAAATAAGTAGTTTAAACATAATTTTCTATAATAATTGTTCTATTTAAAAAATGCATTTCTCGCTTAAGTTTTAATTAGCTCATGTATAAAAACAATAAGTCATTTTCCGAAATTTAAAATACAATTTCGATTTCAAATCACGAAAATTGTTTTATTCAAGAAATATTTATTTTTTCTTTTCATTGTTTGGCAAAATTGAGTTTTGAAAATCTTTTGTTTAACCATGTTTGAAATAAATAGCAGTAGTGTCAATACAGCCCAAACGAAGCGCAAACTAAGTGGTCTCGGATTTGTCAGACCTCGACCTGGCCGTCTTCGTTTGCACTGTATTGACACTACTTAGAGGATAAAGTGATAAAAAGAGTGTTACGGATTTATGTTCCAAGGCAGTGGTTGTTAGGTCTGTGAGCAATAGAAAGCCTGAGGGCCGGCGATGAAGAGTCTGAGGGCACCTGATAAGGGGAGGAAGGAGAGTCTGGGTCTCAATAACTGATACCACCCCAAAAATGCGACCACTTCAATCTGTGTACTTAGGTATGTAATTTCGGTGAATCCGACGTAAATAGAGGCCAACAATCTCAGAATCCTAAGTACTACAGGATCCGAGAGCACGAAGGTTTTAGGTCTTGGGTACAGCACCCGAAGCCCGAGAGCACGAGAGCTAAAAGACTGACAATCGAAAGACCGAGAGCATGAAAGTTTTGAGTCTTGGGTACAGCAACCGAGAGCACGAAGCCCCGAAGCCACGAAGTCGAGAGCCCTGAAGTCAAGAGACAAGAGCGAAGTTTAAAAAAAATAAAAAAACCACCTAGCCAAATAATATCTTTAAAAATAACTGATAACTACTCCAAAAAATGCGACTACTCTATAGAATACGACTTCTCCAATCTGCATTCCTTGTAACAAAACTTTCAAGATGTTACCAGCATTACTATCCCATAATAAAAGTAGGAGACACTTGGAATGATATAAATTCCAAAACCTGTGACAAGTGTGGTGGGCTATTCCTACTATCCGGCTTCAAGACACATTATGAACGGTGTCGAGGTTTTCGACATTGAAATTGGAAGAAAAAGGAAAAGGAAAAAGCTAAATTGAAAGAGATAAAGGAAGAAAAGGTGAGAGATGGAATACCATAAAGAGGAAATCAAAGAAAAAAGGCTTGGATACGGTCCAGGAGGATTGGTTCCCCACAATCAGTGTCTCTAAACGTGAAGGATTATATTCTCTTCCACAAAGATGCGAGCATAGACTCTATGAACTTAGCCTTAAAAAATTCAAGAACGTCAAGTTCCGAGTCGATTTATTTGTAGAAAAGAATGATATAAGTTAATGATACCAATCACAGGGAGATTTTTCATCTCTTCAATAAACCTAATGAATTTATAATTAAAAAGATTTATAAGGATTTGGACAAAGAACTAGATAATAAATCTGATTATATTTCTGGAAGCGATATGGTTCCCGTTGCTTTTGAATATATTAAAATCCATGATTGGAAAGCAACTCCATTCCAATCGAAATCATTTATCTCGACCCCTACAAGCATAACGAGTAAATATATCGTTAATGTCCAGAACAACGATAATAAATGTTTCCAGCGGGCAGTTCTCTCCGCGCTACATCCTCAAGCAGATCATTCAGACCGCGTCAAAAGATACGAACCATTTGTGGAGGAATTAAACTGGGAAAAATAGAACAACAACTCGTAATGAATGATTTACCAAGATTCGTAAAGCTTAATAATTTGTGAATAGACGTTTAGATGCAAGAAACCCCCGACTCGAGAAAGATTACACCAGCATATATTTCAGGGATGGATCACATAAGAAACATAACATGTATGGATAAAAAAACTTCCAGGGGTTTTCTGGCGAACAATTTTCAAAAAGCGGTTCAAAGAACGCGTATACTTTCGAGATCTGCTTCCACCACACCACATCAGCAGCCATGAAACTCAAGCAACCGACGACTCTGCGGCCAGAATATTATAAACTGCGAAAGCCTCTGGCGGTGATTTACGGGGATTTCAAAACGATAAATGAATCAAAAAATACGGTCGAGCAAATCCAAGAGATTCTTACCAATGCAAACTATCCCGAATATAATTATATCCCCAACGAGTTCGAGCGGGTGGAGGCCTGGAATACTCAGCGACCTCCAAACTCTCGTAAAAAGAAAGGGTTATGACTGTATATAAACTGTAAAAAGTAAGTGTAGAAAGTATGTATTTATATAAAAGTGTAATGTAATGTTAATGGTTTTAGTATAATTTTTTAAATGTAATTACGAATTACATTATTTAACTTATTTCGATCAATGGCCCCGAGATCCAACAAAAAGTTCTATATAGCAATTCTCTATAGTAATAGTTTACTATAAAGAATTGAAAAGTTTTAAAATAAGCAAACAAAAAATCGAAGAATTAAAATTGAAAACTTAAATAACAGAAGATATATCAAAGTATCACTAAATAAAACGACGGATTTTGAAGTCATCATACATTCAAGGATATCTGTAAAAATTCCCGAAGATCATAGTAAACAGCTTATAAGATACAAAGAACGAAATAATAGTTTTGGAGTCTCATTCGAAGAGGCATTGAATTTCTATCTATCCATTTCCTTCGAATTCCAGGAACGAACAGATTATAAGATCCTAAAATCGAAATAATAGTTTTGGATTCTCATTCGCAGAAGTATCAGAATTCCAACTGTCAATTTCCCACGAATTACAGGAACGAACAGAACAGTAATTCTAAAGGAAAAATAATAGATTTGAAGCTTCATCCACTGAAGCAACAGAATACAAACTTTGATACATCCTCTCCTTCAAGGTTCTTACTTTTTTAAATAAAAGTTGTAATTTTATTTTATTGTTGTTATTATTCATCCAATTGATATAAATTTTTTAACTTACACACAAGCACCCCAGCTGTCCCGAGACAGTTTTTTTTACTGGTGACTCAGCTGGGCAATACAATATTTCTTTTTAACACAGCATAATAACAAAATTACAATATTCACTTATAATGATATACGAACTTAACTCCAATTACATAAGCGCTCGAATACAATCGAAAACGAAACATAATAAAAAGTATTACTACATCTGTATATAAGCGCGGTATCAATATTATGAAATTATTATGGATAAAATTAAGAAAATCAAAATAAGCAAAGATTGACAAATGTGTATAATTAGAAATGGATCAGATAAGCAAACGATGTAAATCACCATACTACAACGAGGAAATGTGGAAGCAATAATGTGCAATGTTAGCACAGTTAATATCGAATATGCAAGAACAAGGAATTGCAGTACAAAAACATCTGATTGAGAGTCTAAACAAGGATTTAACTATGCGCTCATAATCGAAGACCAGAGGATGAAGATCGAACAATGCAGCGAGAAATCGAACGATTAACGAGATATAATCAGATACAGGAACACGAATTGATTAGGTTAGTAGAAGAAATGAAACAAGAAGAGAAAGAGGATTGGTCAGATTGGTTAATCAGTAGGGGAAGATGGCGGACAGAACCTGACTCTTCCAGCCAGTAGTTTAAAAACCTAAAAGTGTAAATAAATGTATATAGAAATACGAAAAATTGTATTAGATAGGAAATATATGTATGTAATTGTAGAGATGGATAAACAACAAAGAGCAGAAGTCAAAGAGATCATCGAGTTACTCCGACAATCACCATCAATCAAAATACCTAAAAATATAATCTGTGGAGTATGCATGACACATTAAAAGAACCCATCAAACAGAGTGTGGATGTAGAATATGCTGAGAATGCCTAAAGGAAATGCTTAAAAAAAAGGACCACGATGGTGCCCAGTGTGTGGAAGAGGCAATGATAGAAAGCTGAGAGATACAAATGAAGACAAAGCAGCAGTCAAAGATATACTAAAGTCAAATCTGGGATGTAAAAATACCCCATGCAATTAGATAGGAACGATCTGGGAAAGGTAGCTAACACATTGAGGAATGTGCACATAGAATCAACCGATGCAAATTATGCCAGCAAGCTGTAAAAGCAGCGAGGAAAAGGAAAATCGGAATAATTGTGAGGAAAAGACGAGAAAAATGTAAATATTGTGGAGAGACGGACACCTGGAAAAAGCTAACGAACGAACATCACAACCTCAAGGAGGAAAAAATTATGTGTAGAATTACCGGGAATACCCAAATAACTGTGGCAAGCAAGGAACAGTGAAACTACTCTACAACACTTAAATGAATGCGAAAACAAACGAATAACGTGGAGCCTTGAAAAATGGGGATGTCAAACAAAACTGAACAAAGAAGAGTTACCACAACACTTAGTATAGGATATACTCATACACACAGAAATGTGGGCAACTGCAATACGAGAAAACGAAGAAAAAACAAACAATTAGAACGAGAAATGGTCTCCTAAAAAGCGTTGGCCAGGGAATTGTTAGAGATAGAGAAGCATTTGAAGAAGCAAGATCAAGTACAAGAATACAAGCAAAACTAGTCGAAGTTAGACATGAAGAAATCAAAGAACTATATGGAAAAGTAACCGAGATAATCCACATTGAGGTATTACCGACCGCCCCATACATATGGAAACTCCAAGGAGTAAAAGGAAAAATACAACGGGCCAAAGATGGGAAAGAGATATCAGTACTCAGTCCAGCATTTTATTCGTGGAAAAATGGGTACAAAATGCGGTTAAAGGTTTACGGAACGGAGACGGAACAGGAGAAGGAACCCATTTTTCGATTTTCTTCATGTAAAGGAGAAAATGACGAAATACTCGAATGGCCATTCCGAGCCAAAGTCGACATTTGTATGTTAACGACAAAACCACCCACGAAGAGTGTTTCAGAGCAAACGGGAAACCACGTATGTTACCAAAAAACCCGTGGAACAAGAAGGATCAGCAACAGGAGCACCCAACTTTATCACCAAAGAGAAATTTTCCCATCTCCTGACAGTTCTGGTTGACGATTAAGCCATCTATAACCACTGCGGTTAGGGGATGCAAGGAGCCGGGTACAATACACGGCACGAGGCAACTCACCTTCCCACAATAGGTCCTAGTAGCAAACATACTTTTCACAAGTTGAATTCCGAAAATTTGGATAAAAATAATAGTTAAATATTTACTCAATAAATTGATTATATTGACTAGTTAAACAACCTATAAAATTTTTTTTCTTTAATTTAATATTTTGGAATGGATATAAATACATAAAAAGATTTTATTTTTTTTGTCTATAAAACTTATTTAGTTTCAGTCAATAAGTAATTTTAGTAAAAATATTTAGGATATATCATGATAAACATTTACTTGTATATTGAGATGAACATATAAAAGTTCTTATTAGGTTAGTTATGATGTCCTCAACTTCTAATTCATAAAATAAATCATAATAATTCAATAAGATATATTTTTCAAAAAAACGCTAAAACGAATATTATTCAAACAAAACTTTACATAACTCTCCCTTCTTTAAGGAACTGCCCATCTCTTAAGCCATTCAATCGTCTGAGTTTCTTTGTCGTCCCGTCACTCAATTCCACCTGGTGTTCTGACAAAAACTTTGATATGACAAACGGACCTTCATACTGTAGTCCATCTTTGTCGCGATTTTGTGGTTCTTTCCGAACTAATACTTTCTCCCCCACCGTGAAACATCGATTCGTTCTCTTCTCTGTTTCCATCTCTTTCATTCGTTTAGCTGCTTTCTCACTGTTCTCTCTTACCAATCTATGTATCTCAACTGTATCCAATGTCGTCTGAGGCAATGTTGAATGAAGGTTAATCTTCCTCCCAAAAACAATTTCAAATGGAGAAAATCCCGTCGCGCTCTGTTGTGTCACGTGATACAAATTCTACTCGAGGAAGTAACTCCGCCCAATTTCGCTCTCCTAGTCCACCTGCTAATGATGTCGCCAGCAAGTCTCTGACTGTCCGTATTGTTCTCTCAACTAAACCGTTAGATTGATGCTGATATGGTGAACTGAACTGTTGCGTAATACCCAGTCTTCCTAGATTTGTTTTCATAAAACCACTATCGAAGTTCTTCCCTCTGTCTGACAGACAATTTCGCGGTTTTCCGAAACGGTATATCCACTTCTCCAATATGGCTTTGAAAATCGATCTCTCGTCTTGTCTCTCCAGTGCGGTCAGACTGACCATTTTGCTAAAACGATCAATGATAACTAGCATATACTTGTACACTCCACCATTCTTCATGTGTGCTATATCAATGACCAACTGTTCTAAAAATTCTGAACTTATTATCGGCAACAATCGTTCCTTTGTCTTCTCCTGCACTATTTTCCTTCTGCAGCATATCTCACATACTCTCAAACAGTTTTGTATAGTTTCTTGCATGTTTGGCCAAAAAAATATGTTGCTCATATAGCTAATTAATTTCTTTACTCCAATGTGACACATTTCAGTATGTATTCCTTTAACTAACGTATTTGAGTAGTCTATCGGCACCAGGATGACATCTTTACCATTCTTCTCTAACTAATAAAAACCCATCTTCTAATTTTATGTTGTTATGCAAATTGAAAGGAAATTTCTTTTATTCAAGTCATCTTTTTTCTCTTCTCCCTGTAACACTCTTGTCATGTGAATGAAATCTACATCATCTTGTTGCTTTTCTAAGAGTTTAGTCATCGACTCAGTCTTCTGTAATGAGCTGATATGTCTTACTCTGGCTTTTCTTCTTTTGCGTCTTCATGTCTAGTCTGGCATTGTGCACATAACATCCCTTTAATCCTTGATATTCCGTCCGCATTTCCATGTTCCTCTCCTTTCCTATATTGAAGATCGAAATCATATCCGGAAAGGTTGGCTAGCCAGGTTTGAAATTGCGGGCTTATCGGTTTTTTTGTGTATCTCATGAAAACCAACGCCTTGTGATCCGTTCGTACTACAAATGACTTTCCGTATAGATATTGTTTAAAATACATTACATAGTCGTGTATAGCAAGTAACTCCTTCCTAGTCACACAATAACCTTTTTCATGTGCGGTCAAGTGTCTCGACCCATATGCAATTACTACTTCAGTACCATCTTCTTTAGCTTGACATAAAACTGCTCCGATGGCCCCAAAACTAGCGTCTGTATCCAGAATAAAGTTTCTATCCATTCTTGGGTAATCTAGAATTGGAGCTTCACACAACTTTGTTTTAAGTAATTCAAAACTATTGTTGCAATCTTCTGACCAATTAATCTTTTTCTCACAGCCGGACGTAGCTGCATGTAGAGGTTCCGCAATTTTCGCATAGTCTTTTATAAACTTCCTATAGTAATTGGTCATACCTAAAAAGGATCTTAATTGTTTGGCGCATACTGGTATTTCTGCATCTTGAATTTCTTTAATCTTCTTGTCGTTCGTTTTTATCCCACTTGCACTTACAGTGTGCCCTAGGAATGTCAATTCTTCTTTATACAGATTACATTTTTCTGGGTTAATTCTCAACCCCGCTAGTTGAATTCTTCTGAATACTTCCTCTAATCGGTTATTGTGTTCCTCTATGTCTTTTCCATAGACAAGAATGTCGTCGAGGTAGACAACAACACCCTTAAATAATATTCCATCCAACATTGAGTGCATCATTCTTTGAAACGTCGCAGGGGCTGTTGCTAGTCCAAAAGGAAGTCGGTTAAAACAAAACTGTCCTTGCCTTGTACTGAAAGCCGTGATCTCTTGAATTTCCTTCGCCATTCCAACTTGATAATATGCTTGACCTAGATCGATGGATTGTGAAATATTTTGAATCTGCCAGACAATCCAGTAGAAATCGTGTATCTGGCATTGGAAAAGATATCTTTTCAGTGATCGCATTCAACCCTCTATAGTCGACACACATCCTTATTGATCCATCTTTCTTAGCCACAATCACTAGTGGCGCGTTCCATGCACTTTGCATTTTCTAATAACTCTCGCTTCTAATAAGTTTGTGACAAGTTCGTCAAGCTTTTGTTCTAAATGCATTGGTTGTCTTCTTGGCTGTAACATTACAGGCCCACCTACTATATTCATTTCATGCTGAACAACTTTCGTAAACCCGAGATCAAAAGTTGAAGCCATAAAAATACCTTTGAACTTCCGTAGCAATATGTCTAACTGTTCATTCTTCCTGTCTCCAAGCATTAATAATGCTTTCTCTTCTCGTTGTGAGTCCACATATGTCCTCCCTACTTGTGACGCTTCAATATTGTCTACCTCTACCAGTTGAATACCAAATCTCTCCATTGTATCTACACCCCCAATGAAATCTGGACGTATATCTTTGACAACTATAACATTAATAATTCTTTTTTTTCCCATTCCAATCAGCTTTTATCGTCATTGCTCCTAACGGTCTTTCCATTCCGTCGAAAATACTCCACAAAGAGAAATTGTGCTCTGCTTCAACCTCGGTTTCCCGATCTTTGTCCAACTTTTTTCACTCATAACTGATACTGACGCTCCAGAGTCCCAAAGCATGTCAATCGCCGTCATGTTTATTACAATCTTACTCCACTTTCTTCTGTCTATCGTCTCATACATCTTCTGCATCATGTCTTCATTTCGCTTCTTTCTACTGATTATTGTGTCGACCCACTGACGAAATGAAAGCAATGGGATCGTCCTTGTTTTTTGTTTATCCATTGATTTTTTTATCGTTTCTTCGTAATTACTGTATAAATCTTCTGTAAAATCACCATTATTTCTTTCGTGATCTTCTTCGTAAATACATGCCACTCTCTTCTGATATCCATTTCTATTTTAAGCAAAAAACAATCTCTGAATCCATGACCTTCTTTTCCACAGATTAGACATTTGTCTTTCATAGGACATTCAAAACGCCGGTGCCCTTTTTCTCCACAACAAAAACACTGACCTGGTGTCAGTTTCACTGGATGAGGCGAATCTCTTCCTTTGCTGTCATTAAATAACCTTCTTGCAATATCTTTAAGCGATACTGTAGGTATTCTTCTCTCTGGTTCTCCTGTCTCATATCGTCCTCTATACCGCTCATTTTCATTCTTGTCTTCATTTACAATTGGTACAAACCGACCATTACCAGGTCTATTCCTCTCATGATTAATCTCTCGGTGTTCGTCGCGTTGATGTGCAGTTGTCTTCACAATTGTTCTTTGGTCTCGTCTACCCTCGAATTTACCATTTTTCATCACTGATGCGTAGGAGTCTCTTCTTATGGCATCAATATTGAATTTATTATCATTCGTCATCTCGATCTTCTCCTGAATTTTTGCCATATCCCTGGCATCTTCAAAACTTGTCACTTTCCCTGATAAGAATATTTCTTTTACTCTATCGTCTTTCGCTCTGTTGAGATAATGTCTCGAACAATCTGTTCATCAGACATTCCAGAGCTAAATACACTTTTAACTAAACTTCTTACTCGTATTTCGAAGACTTGGAATCTTTCATCTCTCTCTTGCTGAATTTGAGCTAGTTCTACAATCTTGTTAGTAATGGTTTTCCTTACTGTAAAAGTTTCTATAAACCACTCTTTTGCCATTTCATCGGTCATCTTCGCTATTTTCGCCGCTTCCCATAACGTCGATACCGCATCTGTCAACAAAAGATCCAATGCGTCTACTAGACTTTGATCTTCTATTCTCAGCCATTCCATAATATCCTTTAGCCAAAGTTTGGCTTCAGATCCAACTTTTCCGTCAAACTTTCTGACATTAAAATTTAGCATCTCACGTGCTTGTTTTGACAAGGAATCTAACATATTATTAGTTCCTTTCTTTTTTCCTATCGCATTGATTTCCTTGGCGTGGTCACCAGTTATGATGTCCTCAACTTCTAAATTCATAAAATAAATCAATAATAATTCAATAAGATATATTTTTCAAAAAAACGCTAAAACGAATATTATTCAAACAAAACTTTACATAACTAGGTTCATAAAATTTATCTGTTTCAAGTCGATAAATAACATTTAGTAAAAGTAGCTAAAATGTATCATTCTAAATGTTCACCGATGATGAGGAAACTAACCCTGAAAGCGACTATTCTGTTTCCCCCATGCTTATGTCATAGTAAGATAGCTAAAGAAACCTGGTAACGAATAGATTAGACAACGTGCAAATATGAATTTTTCTTGTTTATAAACGGTTAGCAGTGATTTTTTCTGTGAATAAATTGGGATAAAACTTTGGTAAATTGGCCCTGGTTTTTATTAAAGATAAACTCGTTAACAGCGAAGAAATTTACTGTATTCTTTGATTATAACAGGCATGATTAGCGCAAAACAAGAAGTTTACCAAGCCAACGCATCAACGGCCGAGTCCAATCAAGAAGTGTCTCCAGTTAGGCACGAGGGTTAGGTTACTGCTGAAGACGACGAATCCTACGATCAAGCCCTTACCAAACTTCGAACGAGATGGATATGGTATTGTATCCATGACTGGACATACCAGAACGTAGTCCCGGTGGAACCCTACATCAACTATACAAAGCAGGCGTTGATGGGGGCCTTCGACGACGTCAAAGCGGCTCTGGATCGGTAACATTGACTGGAAACAGAAACCTTAGCCGGCAAGTTAGAAGACCCCGATTGGTTCGCCAAGTCCCAATGTATCCCGAAAGAACTGCCGCCATTCGGTGTGGCGTGAATCGCCCCAGAAGTCGGCAACGTGAGACAGGGAACCACAACGAATGCTCCCAGGTGACGGGAACGCCCCCGGAAGAATCCCCTCAACAAATAAGCCTCGCTGTGATTAGCCGTACATTTTAGACGTCACCGACACCTTTGTTATATCGGCTTAACCGATATGTTATGACAATTTACTTTGTTTAATTTGTTTATGTTTTGAATTTTTGATGCACATGGGTTTGTCTGAATTTGGGATTAACGGTGTTTTGATACAGGACCAGTAGAGTTAGGCACTCGGCGGAGATTCCCAAGACAAAACACCAGGCATGGCCTAGGGACAATCATCGACACCCTACTAATCACCAATGGAGCGCGGGCGACACGAGGTCAATAATCGCCTTTGACATGAATTATAAGGGCTGGGTGCAATTGATCAACAAAATTAATAAAAGAAAGTATCATTAAATAGTTTCCTCATTCCAGGGCTGAAACTCTTGGCAAATATGCGCCAGGATCGAGAACGGGCACAGCGGCAGGTGGAGGCGTGTCAGTCCAAATTATCAAAATTCAAAGGGCGCTGTGGTTCTCCCCTATCGAAATGCAAAAGCGCCTGAAGCTGATACAACAAGAACAATTGGTTTTCATTTCTTTTTAGTTAAGTTTTCTTTTCCGAATTCCCATAGATCGTCCCGTTTGTCATGATAATTTTCCCCCAAGTAATTTTATTTATTTATACATAAATTTATTATTTAGGTCTCCTCAACATTTGTATGATTTGGAAAGAACTGCTTCAAAAATTTGATATTGTCAATAAAGCTCTGCAAGACCCTTGTATCGAATTTTGCACAGTTAAGAAATTGTATGTGTAATTGAAAGTATAGCAAAATATCTAATACAATACGATTTCATGAGAAAGTTATGGAAAATACTGATCCGACGAGGTTTACCCAAATAAAGGCAGGGCAAAACAGCGCGGACAATAAAAGTGCAGATAGAAAAGGTAATATCTGAAGCTAGTCCATACATCTTATTTTAATCACTATATGTATTTTTTAGAATCTAGTTATCAACACCTAATTCACGATTCGATATAAATTTATCTGCGCCTTTATTGTCCGCGCTTTTATTGGTGGATACCATCCGACTGTAAATATGAAAGCTAGGGACAAATTTTGTACATTTTACTGAGATGGAAAACGGCAAGAAGTTCATACAACACCACATGAAAGTTCATTTTTTTTCTTGTTACATCTTTGTTAAATGATGAAATAGTTCCTAAACCAAGACATTAATGGGAACATATTCATCAGATCTAGAAACTGTATTTACAGAAAAATTTCATTTGTTCTCACAAACCGATGCTGACAGTGACAATGAAATGTGGCTGAAATACTTAATATAGAGGATAATCTGGTGACAAGTTTTCCAAATGTAAATATTGCTTTTGAAACAAATTCGGAAAGTGAACATTTTTTCTCGAAATTCAACTTATTAAAAAATATCTACGGTCAACAATGGGTCAATCAAGCCTGTCTTTTCTTATACTTCTTTCAATTGAAAACGACTTAATGACGGAAATGACATTTGAGACTTTTATATGATTTTGTTAATGCGAAAGAGACGCAAATTTAGCACGGCTTAAGGTGTTTCAGTTAAATAAAGTTATTAAATTTGTATTGCAATATTTTCTGGTTAATCAATAAATTTATTATTTATTACTGATTATCAAGGAAATGTTAAAAAGGAAACGAGATAAATTTCTATTGAACAAAATCGTATTCGTGTTATGCTTGAGGCGGTTTCTCTTAAAGTTATCTGCCAGTATTATCGTTGATAACTAGAACGATTATGATTTGTGGAATAAATATAGTTTTAAGTTCTTATTCTGATCGAGAACACGGCGAGTTAGGTTACAGGCTCTATCCTACCGAATAATAATTACAACTTATCATATACATATATATGGCCTGATGGGAAAAATCGCTAATGAACTCGTTATAAAATCGTTGTATCCAACAAGTAAGGATAAAATATAGCATTCCATTAGAAAAATGTAGAAAGGTGGAGCTAATATACCAGAAAAATAGAGATCAGTAATGAAAATTAAAATGCAATGTGAAATTATTGAAAGCATTAATTAACACCATAATATTCGACAGAAAATATTGCGAATAAATGAATAGGGGATAATAGTCCAAAAACTGATATGCTACAAAGACTGAAGAGTAACAACAAATATGAACCTCAGGAATATTTATGATACCGGTCCTTGAAAAGCCAATTTATTTATTTTCCCGTTAGTTTATACAGTGGGATTTCTTTCAATTAATGCGTTAATTAATTATTTATTATTTTGTATTTTATAAAAAATTATGCTTTTCATAATTTTCCGTTCATTTTCCGATAGAATGTTTCCTATCATTTTGTTCCAGGTTATCTCTTCTATCTTCGATCCGTTTTTCAGTTTCAAATTTGAAAAATTAATCATTTATGGATTTACTAAAACTCTTTTTCAGTGGTTTACATATCTAATTATGCACTTTTTTACTTTTAATAAATATTTCATTAAAAACTTATTTGAATAGATAATTTAGATTGCGATCAACCAGTTTAGACAAAATCTCATTTTGAAACTTTGACGGTTATATTTTATTTTCAGAAGTAAGTCCAAATGCCATATCGGCGAGCTATAGCTTAGCATGAAAAGATCAGATATTTAGTTATGAAAAAACTTTAAGACTATAAAATTTGTTCTGCAATGGGCCTCGTGACATTGAATACGATTTGAATATAACTTGCATTTTGGTCCTGCCGCTAAATAAGTGTACAAAATGTACAAATGAAAAACAATCGCCTATTATTTACATGACTAATCGGGCTCATATTTATCGTGATAGGCTTCATCAGTTCTGACACTTCTGACAGCCTTCATCGTTTCACCATTCATGCTATGTCAGTAATAAAATTGTGTAACTAATCAAATTGCTCATGGTTCAGTACTCAGTTATACAAACTCAGCAAGGAAACTTCTGCTGGGAGTCTATAAAGATATAATTCATGGTCTTACTGTAAGATTTTAAAACCTGCGTTTCACGTAGAAGGTTGAAGAAGTGTAAATGACCCTTTAGCGTTTCACCTGACTTCATGACTTGTTTTAACTTTTCATAATTTTTTTAACATATAGATCGAAAGTCTTGTGTATAAACGACAAAGGATTTAACACTACAATGCAAGTATGTTTAGAAACGTGCGTAAACCGACCTATGAATGTTTTCTAAACATGTATAATAATCTGTCACCAAAGAATATAATTAATGAAATTATGTTATTTTCATTTTGATTTTGTGTTTATTAAATTGTTTATAACATTTTTAGATTGTGCTATGTCCATGAATCATTTAAATTTGTGCTGTAAGTCAGTAAACGAATAAATAGAATAATTTCACAAAAAGTACACATATCCGACGAACCCAGAGGCGGATTTTAACAAATTGAGGCCCTAGGCAAAAATCAATTATTGTGGCCCCTCTAATATTTTTTTTTTCATGGCTTAGTTTCTAAATTTTGACCAAAGAAAGCCCATTTATAATATTTTATTTCGTGATTTATTTTTTGCAAAATTATCAATTAATGAGTCATAGTTAATTTTTTTTACTAGATCGCTTTCAATTGCCATGATAGCTAAGTGATTTAGTTTTTTTTGGCCAAGTGACGTCCTTAGGTAGTTTTTGACCCGCTTAAGAATGCTAAATGATCTCTCACCAGACGCATTTGCAATTGGGATTGTTAAAAAAATTTTTAGGATTATTTCAACGTTTGGAAATGTTGATGATAAACCTTCCAGAATTGATGCATACATTTCAGGAAGTGTTAATAATTTTTCCAATTTTACAAAATGAAGGAACTGTTCAACCTCATCTTTGAATACTAATTGATTTATGTCATCTTTATAGTGTTCAGCTAAATTTGATACACACTGAGCAAATTTTTCTTCAGGCAAATCTAAATCAACAAATATTAGAAACTTTTCTAATACCTTGTCATAAACTACAGACCTTCTTTTTATTTCACAGTTTAAAGTATCACAAATTGAGTAAAATGTTTCAACTTTGAATAATTCTTTCCCACATAAAATTGTGTCATTATCAGAAGTTTCATCGAATAGTATTTTTCTTTTCCTGTTTCGATTTTTTGCTGTTGAGTATTCTGTACTACCAGATAATTCGATGGCTTCTTTTTCCATTTGGTGAAAATATGCATCATTAGTTCGAATACTAAGTATGAATTCTGATAAAGATTTCAATAAATATGTTCCTTTTTGTAAGTTACATTCTTTGCTTTGTAACGATTTATTGGTGGCATTGATTCTTTGCAATAGCGTATTCCAAAAAATCAATAACAGAGCCGTCTCTAAATCTTCAAAACTGCTATGTAATTTTTTCGCCTCAATTTTCGCTATGGGTTTTTCAGATGGGTTAATACAAATTTCACCAAGAACAGTTTTTATGGAAGAAAAATTCATTCTTACAGTTAATACAGCTTCAGCTCTAGATGACCATCGAGTGTCGCATATACGTTTTAAAGTATGGCTTAATGTTTGATCAGTATTCATTAGCTGATCCCATCTCTTTGTCGAAGAGGAAAAAAAAACAAACAAATTTTGAATAAAATCAAAGAATCTAATAGCTTTAGAAGAACATTCTGCTGCTGTATTTCCAACTAAATTTAAAGAGTGTCCTGCGCAAGGTACAAATTCAGCATTTTTGCTGTAACATTTAATTTGGCTTGGAGACCGTTATAAATGCCTGACATGTTCGCAGCATTATCATACGTTTGTCCCCGGCAATTATTAATGTTCAACCCTAATTCTGACAAGGCGGACAAAATCTTTTTTTCTAAATATGTTGCATCATGATATTCAATCGAAATAAAACATATGAACCTTTCTTGAATTTTTTGATCCAGATCTACGTACCTGATAATAATAGTTAACTGGTCAGTATGGCTTGCATCAGGCGTGGAATCAACTATAAGAGCAAAATAGTTAGCTTGTTTTATTTCATCAACAATGGATTTTGTACGGTTTTGCCCATAAGTTCTATAAATTCATCACACGTACTTTTAGATAAATAATTAACATGCCCACTTCCGCAATTACTGTATTTTTCTAAGTGAACCTTTAAGAAGTCATCAAATTCAGCCAAATATTCAATACAGCTGAAAAAATTGCCTTTGGAAGAATTATCATGTCCTCTGAACCCTAAACCCAAACTCCCCAAAAGTTTAACTGTAGCAACGACTCGTTTTAATACCTCTCGCCAATAAATTGACTCTTTTTCTATTACCTGTAAAAGTTTGGAATCGATGCGACCACTTATTTTAGCACGACGAACATAAGCACACATACAACTTTTATGTTCTTTCGACTCATCATGTCTTTTCAAAACGTCTACAATATTTTTCCAATCTGAATATCCTGAAACTAGAACATTAGATTTTTTACTAAATAGTTTACAAGCAAAGCAATAAACAGATTTCGTTGTTTCAGAATAAATCAACCATTCTCTTAGCTCTTGAACTCCGTTTATTTTAGTCGTATAAAAATGTACATCATTTAATTTTCGGTATATTTGTTGATCATTGTTATCTTTATAACATTTTTTAGAAGATTCTAAATCTCCCACATTTTTGGGTTTTGTACAGATACAATGTTCAATCAAATCATTAGTAATTATTTTTGGCCATAAACCAATGTCAGTAAAGATAGGATAAGTATTTGTACTTACTACTTCACTCTCAATTTCAACCTCAATGTCATTGGTAGTGGGAACGCAATTATCACTTGCACCTACTTCTGCACAAAGACTGCTTATCGAAAGATTAACATCGCTACCAGCTATTACTGGTAGTGAAACAGTTTTATCTGCAGCCGCAGTACTGGTAGATGGAACATTTTTATCCAAAGACATAAATTTAGCAAGGGAGTTTCTTTGATTTTCGTTTTCCTTCAATTGAATTTTTTTTCGCAATCGTTTTTGTGCGCCAGACTCGAAAGTTCTTTTCATTTTAACGTATATTTGTCAATATTTTTCTTTAAAAATAAAATGGAATAATTGTCGATTGAATTATGAAATATTAAATGACGAAAGCAAGAAGCAACAACGATTGGTTTTGGTAGTTTAAAAAAAACTGTTGGGTATTCGGAAAATATCAATCTAAAATCAAAATTATGCTAATAGTCAATACGTACAAATATTTATTTTCAATATTCAAAATCATGATGTTAACGTGTAACAAAATTCAAACAATAAATGAAATGAAATTGCATATGCATTTTCTGTTTTGGAAAAGAAATATACAAAATACAAATACAAATTCAAAGCTTGCTTGGTTGTTGTTTTTTCCTATTTGAATTTTTATATTTCTATTTTGTGTATCATATAATTTTATTTTGTATTTAAAGGCCTACTAATTTTATTTTGTAAATAAAAAGTTTAAAATCTGAAATGCTACGGGCTATTGTTTTTTTTTGTAATTTTTTTTTTAATTTTTCAGAGTTTAAAACCTATTCGTGGGGCCTCAAATTCAATTTATAAAATAAAATTAGTAGGCCTTTACAAAATAAAATATATTATATTCAAAATATAAAAATTCAAACCTTGCTTGGATTTTGCTTTTATCCTATTTGTTATTTTTTCGTTTTTGAATATGTGCAAATTCTTTTACTTATAGAANTTGAATATGTGCAAATTCTTTTACTTATAGAAATTGAGGCCCCAAAAGGTTTTAACTCTGAAAATTTTAAAACTGTTAAAGTTTAAAATCTGAAATGCTACGACTTTGATTTTTTTTTTTTTTAAAAAAATTATAATTTTTTTTTTGGATTTTGGAGGCCCTTATAAATCCGAGGCCCTAGGCAAATGCCTAATCTGCCTACAGGTAAATACGCCGCTAGACGAACCGCAATGAAACTGTTGACCTAAACACTTGTCTTAGTCTTTCGTTGAGCAAGCACGTGTAAAAAGTGAAAAGAAATGTAATTTAAAGAGTAAAATTTACAACTGAACCTATTTATGTGACTGCTAAATTTTATGCGGGATTCTGTTTAAATTCAATATCCCTGATTTTAATAATTTTATGGATAAATATCAAATGGAAATAAGAGAAAAAACAGATTTTAAAATGAAATTTCTGAAATTTAGAAAATACACTGTGCATTGCTACCACAAATATCAGTCCAGATGCCGATTTAATAATAAAAAAAGGCGTATGAAGTGTAAAAATAATATAGCCCTGGACATAATGAATAATCGAAACCAAATTATTTCTAAAACTAAATTATTTCAAAAGCTAAATAATTTAGTAACCCCATTAACCTTTTAATGTATATTATTGCAGAAATACAACAATTTATTTGGCTTCGTATTTATATTATTATTATATTTTAAATGATTATATACATGCCGTTGTATCTCTGTAACAGTTCTCATCTATGAATTTAATAGTTACATCAACACGTTCGTCTTTCGTATATCTCTCTCTCTAAAATTTTCTCTCCGCTTACTCCACTTACTTCTTTTGATCCAAAAATGTATGTTCGCTGACATGGGCGTCCGTAAGGGAGGGGGGCAAGTGGAAGCAATTGCCCCCCTGAATTTCCCAAACCATTCTATTTTTCGATTAAGTTAAACACATTTTAATAGATGCTCAAATAATGTTGGAAAAACCCAAGACAAAAAAAATTAATTTAAAGAGGCTTCCTGTTTTTTTATGTTATTAATTATATCTGGAAATCAATGATTTAAAATCATCTTATTTGTATAAAATCTTTCAATATTAACTGACGTTCTGATTTTAAAAAAAGTGATGTATTTTGTAGATTAATGAAAAAAAGTCCTATTTTGTATAATGCCCCAAATATTTATTATACACATGCATTTTTTTCAACTGTCTTCACCCTTGGAAAAATTCCTGTGGACGCCCATGTTCGTAGTTGACTAGCCAAATGAAAACATAGTGTTCATAGAAAAAATATGGAATTAAATTAAATTTTATTTTTGTTTAATCAAATATTTTTAATAAAATAAACTCTAACTATAGTCTATAAAATTGCCATTTTGTATGAAACGTTCCGATATATATTGTACTTTCAATTTTTTGTAATATGAAAGCTCAAAAAGTTAAATTAAAAATAAGATGCCTGTTCAAATTTATGTACTGCTTTCGGATACCTAAATCTTTGAATACTATATTATACTTCATAAACACAAATCCATTTGCATTTTTCTTTATTTAGTTTTTTCGATGAAACACAAAGCTAGAGTGCCAATATTTCCACATTTCCCAAAATTTATCCATATATTTTTGCATATGTATATTTTTCAAAATAGATACAATTAAAACTAATATTATAACAATGCTCAATGCATTTTAAATTGTTTATTTTACATAATTGATTGGTAAAGTCATTTAGACATTTTGACTAGTATTTAAAATTGAAAAAATCCTCCAAATAATTAGACACTGAGGTATGAGTATTTATAGTTGTGACAAATAGAATTGAAAAGAATACACCTGCAGCCTTTTACACAATCGAAACCTCAAAATGACAAGCTGTAAATTATGCACACTTAAATTATGCAATAATGATTTTAAATTTTCTAATAATGTATTGAATTTCACTTTTTGTCATTTGAGAATGGCACGAGGAAATCCAATATCTTTAAAAAGGTGTTGCATCATAACCTTTTTAACTTGTTAAGAAATGGAAAAAATTCAAAAAAAAATCTATAATTAGTTCCGATTTTTTCGATTGGGTTAAAAATTTTAATTATTATAATATTATTTAAATGTGGTTATTAATTATGTAACTCAAATAGTGACACTGATTGCCAGGTGTATCGGTATAATTCCCACATTTATTCTCATCATTAATTATGGCCACCTGTTTAACGATTAGTTCAATTAAAATTTCACGCATGAATAATTTTTTTTTGACGGTTAAATCTTAGATTTGTTTTTTTTGATGAATTTCGATACAGTTTGACTGGAAGATGACAAAAATACTTTTTTGTAAAAGTGAAATGTATAACAATAAAATCTCGTATTGTCAGGTTTGAGAAATTCAAGATGTTATGCAACGAAAAAGTAAAAATTTTTAACCAATGAAATTGCAGGAATTTAGCAATCCCTCTAAATAACCAATCAATTTTTTCCCGTATATATATAGAAACGGAAATTAAAAACTTATCATATTTCATAAATGTATTCAGATTATAATCTAATGAACCATGCAATCTATAATGATAAGAGTTATTTTCCACGGAACTTAGGAGTTAATAATATACCCGATTCTCATTACAGCAATGTAATAAACTTTAACTTATTTCACCAACAACAACAGCAGCATGAAAAATACGAAGAAATGTTGATTAATCACCTGGAAATTTTATTTAAAAATCGAAATTATCCAGAGTTGTATAAACTTATTGAAAGTCATAAATTCTCGCAAAAATATCAAATGTTTCTTCAAGAAATATGGTACAAAGCTCACTGTGAAGAAACAAAACAATTACAACAAATCGAACTAGATAATTATGAAGAAATGTTAATAAAACAACTACAATTTTTATTTAAAAACAGAAACTATTTTGAATTATATAATTTGATAAAAGGTTTCAAATTCTCCCAAAAATATCATCAATATCTTCAAGAATTATGGTACGATGCTCATTATGAAGAAACGCAAGCTTCGAAAAAATGTCCCTTGAATTCCGTTCAAAAATACAGAATCCGTAAAAAATATCCCAGACCGAATACAATATGGGACGGTGAAGAAACAACTTACTGTTTCCGACAGAGCACTAGAAGGTTATTAAATGAAGCGTACAAAAAATCTGCATTTCCGAGTATTGAAGAAAGAAAACTGCTTGCTGAAAAAACCGAATTGAATAAAATACAGATTTTTAACTGGTTTAAAAACCGTAGGCAAAGAGATAAAACGTTGAATAAGAAAAAGTAAGTCTTTTGTATCATATCTGTTTTTAAAATTAAATTTATTTATTTTTCGGATTGTAATTTAGTTCGAAGGAAGAAATTTTAAAAGAGGAAGTCGAATTAGAAAAATATTCTTATTCTAATTTAATCCAAGAAACTAATAGAAATTCTGAGAGTTCAATGATAAAAAATGTTCAAGATTTTGATCAACTAAAAATCAAATTTAATAATAACACGGAACATTTTAGCGGCAGCTATTTAAATTCGTTTTATTATAGTTTTCCGAATCAATTTTCCCATGATAATTTTCACGAAAAAAAATCTCATTATGGAGAAAATATTATTAATTATCCATTATTTGGCTATCAAAATCATTTTAATGGAACCTAAAGATATTATCGAAACCAAGAATTAACCGTTTTGCGCTTCAAATACAAATTATTCAATTATTTTATTGTTTTATTCAGTTTGGTATATTAACAAGATAAATATTACATAACTATATAAAAATGAAAATACGGAACCATATTTTATTTAGGCAGCAACTATTTTATTGATGAAAATAATATTAAGAATACTTTTAAAATAGTTTCAGTTTTTTAATTGTCATTAAGCGCTACAATGGGGTCAATAATAATAATTAATAATAATAATAATAATAATAATAATAATAATTAATAACAATAATTCAATGTAAATACTTTTTCATTAATTTCTCATAGCCAATGAACAATTTTCAATTTCAATTTTATATCTTGTAAATTACAATTTTCTGTAAATTTTATTTCTTAGCCCTTAACTACAGTTCTGTATGTTCTTTAGGTTGATCCAAGACATTTTCAGGAGGAGTCATTTATTCGATTGAAGAAAAAATACAATTGTTATTTTATATTTGATTAAAAATTAAAACAATAACGCATCTATTGTATAAGCGATAACTTGAATAACTATTTCTAAAATTTTGAAGTTTATGGAATAAATTGAGGCCTGCAAAATATTTTCCCGTTTTATCTACAAGTAACAGTTCTAATTTTTGCACTCGAAAATTTTTTTTTTATTATGTGCTCATACTAATTGAAACTGGCCATACAGCGCGTTTCTTGCATAATACAGAACTTTGATAAAGAAGAAAATTTCAAACTTTATCTGTTTTGTTATAGTGAAAACCCTCCCTGTTCTTGTGTTCTGGGCACTTTAAAAGGCGTTGGAATATCACATTTACGACTGATTTATTTTGCATCTTTTATTGATTCAAATTTTCTATCATTTCCGTAATTTTTATATATAATTTAAAGAATTGTTGATGTGAAATTCATCCGTAAGGGGCCAAAATATTTTTAGTAATGTTTTAATGTAGTTTTAATTTACTGTAACGTATTTGTATGGTGAACGAACGGACAATAGATTGTAATGATGAAGGGCACACTGTAGCAACGAATTTTTTATTAATATTTTTATTATTTGACTATTTTCAGTCAATGCTGGGGTTAGTATTAAAACCAATATATATATATATATATACAGGTCCGGTTTTAAGCGTAGGCAATGTCGGCGCCACTTTTCGAAGGTGGCATTTCCTAATTTTTTTGTCGATTCCAACAACAACAACAAAATGTTTTTTTTTGGGTTAGGGTCGAAATCTAAAAAAAAAATCTTGACTTCCTTCACCGTGGACATATAGGTATAAATTAACCCCTTTACCGGTAGACCCGAGGATACTCGTCAAGCCGAAACCGGCTGATAACCGGTAGACCCGAGTATACTCGGCTAAACGTAAATACGTCGTTCTAGGTCATTTAGAAACATCAAACTATAATAACCATGCACTCTACTACAACTCTAGCCATGCTGAGGGCAAGAATGTATGACAGGGCTAAACAAAATAAAAAATTATGCAAAAAACATTTCCCATGAAATCTCAGAAAACGTTTCAAACCTCAATGTAGCTGTATTACCCCATCGCTATAGGCTAAATCATCAAAACCACTATTATTATGCTGTGTCAGATAAAGAAAATTGAAGACAATACAGAAAATTCTTACAAAAGGTTGGAGCAAAAGACACAAAAACTTGCAAAACAATTGTTCATCTTATTCATCTTATTCAACTACTCATTACTTTACAACAATACTAAAAACTGCTTTATTTGTTATTAATTAGTTAACTGTTATTCGTTATTAGTTGTTCGTTATTGTTGATAAAGATGTTTGAAAAATAATTAAAAGTAAAATAATTAAGGGTCGATTTCAGAAAAAAAAGTTGACGATAAAGGGGTTAAATATTTTTTTGAATGAAATTATTTGCAGAATGAAATTAGTTAATTTTTAACTGAACTTAGTTAACTGTCTTTTAAAATAAAATTCTTTGTTTTTTTAACCAGAATCAGGGCCGTGCCAAGCGGGGGTGCTAGGGGTGCACCGCACACGGGCGCCACGTCTAAGGCGCGGCGGGCGCCAAATGTGCATTCGAACGCGTGTGATATCATAAATTAACATTTTAGGTACCCACTTTATTGCAAAATATATTCTGTCAATAAAATGCGCAAAAATTTTGTAAATTTGAGTAAATTGAAATTCAAAATGCAATACGAATTAAATTTACTACATCATGTTAAAAATAATAGGTTGGCAATTACCACTTCGTTCGCATTGGCACCCGCGCTACGATAGATATGATGATAAGACAATGGACCGTGGGAGCGGGAACTGCATCCGCGCCAGAGTTGGAGGGGGTTAGATGCTGAAGTTTAGGACGCAAGTGTTAGTGCGAATTTAATAATGTAATTGGTCTAGTTCAGTCTAGTATTTATAGTTAGGTATAAGTGAATTGTTTTGTGAATTCTAAAAATGTAAGTACCTACAATTTTCTACGTTTTCTTTTACATTGCTGTATTTATAAATAACCATTAGTATTTACTCCTATCATTTTGGTCATAAGAAATTCATTTTACAATTGCATATAAAAAATGCTGATCAGTTTAGTTTTAGATTCTGTGGATTTTTTTAGATCAAAGTTGGAATTTTTAATTCATATAGGTTTGTTTAGTTTTGACCGAAAAGTTTTTACCAGTTTTTACCAGTTTTGATCGAATAAAATTCCCACTGTAATCCTAAAACCTCTAAAATTAAGTAGTTTTTGTGGATTCAACTGCATTTCTTAAGGATTAAAATAATTGAACCGTATTTTAAAATTAATTTATTGAAAATAGTCTTGTAATTATGGTTTTCTACAACAAATTTTTAGTAAATAAAATTAAAATGCCTAAACTAAAACAATTGTTTTACTATTTTTTTAGATGTCTGAGAAAAGAAAGAAGTTATCGGGTGCAGTATATAGGAAACGAAAACTTGAAAAAGAAGAAAAAATCAAGATAGGATGTACTTCAATTGCACGCTTTTTTCAACCAGTTCCTTTCCTCAAGTAATTCAACGCCTGCTGAATCTGAAGAGAAATCGTCAAATTTTTCATGTGGACAATATGAAGATGACATCTCTGGGAATGACGGAGGGGAAGCAGTTTGTCATCTACATCAATGGAAATGGAGGAAATATCTTCACAATTGGATATCGAAGTGTCAAGTCAAATCAACACAACCGAAGATCAGGAAACAGAATCTATTTCTGGCAAAAATAAAAGTAATGACGTCTCAAATATAATTCAATTAGATTTAGATGATCAGGGTCTATGGCCTAAAATAACAGACGAAGTAAGAATGTTATTAATAGCAATAGGACCAAAACAAATTAAAAACTTTAACTTTCCGATAAATGATAAAAGACTCACTACATTAAAACTTTAAGTAATGGAGAAAAAATCAATAGAAATTGTCTAGTTTATTCTATATCCAAAAATTTAGTATACTGTTTTTATTGTAAATTATTTACAAATAATGATAACGCATTTAATAATGAAAATGGGTATTGTGATTGGAGACACTTATCACAAGCCATAGAGAGACATGAAAAAAGTAAAGCTCATTTGATTAGTTTTAAATCTGTTATTTATTTAAATAAATTAACAAGTAAAAATAAAACTATTGATTCAATGAATGAAAAATTAATTAATTTAGAAAAAAAGAGATGGAGATTAGTCATAGAACGAATTATTAATGGTGTTCAGTATTTAGCAGGACAAAATTTAGCATTTAGAGGAACAGTTAACAAATTTTACGATGCCCATAATGGGAACTTTTTCAAATTAATGGAAACATTTGCTCAATTTGATGGTGTCATGGCTGAACATTTAAACCACGTTCAAAATAATGAAAATAAAATGCCACATTATCTAGGTGAAAAAATTCAAAATGAGTTAATATTTTTAATAGGAAGAAAAATTAAAACAGAAATAATTACTTCACTAAAATTGTGCAAATATTATGCAATAATATTAGATTTCACTCCCGATATTAGCCACCAGGAACAAATAACTATTATTGTGCGATTTGTTCATTTAAATGGTGTTAACAAAAAAATTGAAATTAGAGAACATTTTTTAGGCTTTTGCCCTATATTAGACTCTACAGGAGAAGGTTTAACCAGATTTGTAATAGACTTTATAAATCAAGAAAATATTAGCATTTACGATATGCGTGGTCAAGGCTACGATAACGGAGCTAATATGAAAAGAAAACATATTGGTCTCCAAAAAATAATTTTAGATTTAAATCCAAGAGCTTTTTACGTGCCATGTGCTGCACAAAGTCTAAATTTAGTAGTTAATGATGCCGCTAAGGCGTCTCTTGAAATTACAAACTTTTTTTCTTTAATTCAAGAAATTTATGTGTTCTTTTCTTCATCAACTCATCGTTGGCACATTTTAATGAAAGACTGCCCTTCTATGACCGTTAAACCAGTGTCTGAAACAAAGTGGGAAAGTAGAATCGACGCTATAAAAGTTTTAAGGTATAATTTGGAATCAATTTATGACGCATTATTTGCTTTATTTAATGATTCATCTAGAGATGCTAATACCAAAAATATGGCTAAATCTCTCATAAAAAAAATTAAGTCATACAAATTTATATGTTCTATAATTATTTGGTATAACATATTATCCAAAGTAAATGTTGTAAGCAAATTCTTGCAAAAAAGTGATTTGGTTATGCCAACTGCAATTGAAATGCTGAAAGATCTTCATAATTACTTACAACAATATAGATCGGATGATAGTTTTAAAAATATGTTAAATGAAGCTCAAAAGATTGCACAGGAGATTGATTGTGAAACTGAGTTCCCAGCTGTTGATGTTATAAGACCTCGTAAAAAGAAGAGAATGTTCATGTATGAATATGTAGACGAAAATCCTGAAGTTCCATTAGAAAATTTTAGAGTAAATTTTTATTTCACCATTTTAGATACAGCAATTTCCAAAATAGAGGAAAGATTTGAACAAATGACTGCTCATAATGAAACTTTCCAGTTTCTTAATGATATTTATTCGATGCAGGAACTTAGTCGAGACACTAGAATAAAATATTGCATGGATTTGCAAATCAAACTGACAGAATATGGACGAAATGAATCCGATATAAATGCTTTAGATTTATGTGATGAAATTGAAATTCTTTTGACATATATTAAGCCCGGCATGAATGCAATATCTGTTTTGAATTATATGTTTACAAATGACCTTACTCCAATGTATCCCAAATATCTCAATATCATTAAGAGTATTTTTGACAATGTCAGTGACAGTAGCTTCTGGAGAAAGAAGCTTTTCTAAACTTAAACTAATAAAAAATTATCTAAGGTCTACTATGCCACAAGAGCGATAAACAAACCTAAGTTTGATCAGCATCGAAAAATAAATAGCAGCAGATTTAGACACTTCTGATCTAATTAATGAATTTGCAGTCAAAAAAGTGAGAAAAGTTAATTTTTAAGTAAAATTTAGTGTTGGTAAAATGTTTTTTTGCTTTTTGTTTATTACATATATATTATTGCTATGGTTCCAAATGTTGTTGTTTTTTATAAGTTTTTTGCAAATATATGAAAAATAATAATTTCTTTGTTTTATTATGAAAAATATTTGCTTAAGATTTTTTTTAAACTTATTGGGGGAGGGGGCGGCAAATTTTGGCTGGCCCCCCGGCGCCAAAACACATTGGCGCGGCCCTGACCAGAATTTTTGAAAAAACAAATACTACCTTCACCAGGTATATTATATAGTTTTAAATTACAACTTTTAATTTATGAACGAAACTAGAACTTGTTTCTGGGAACGTTGTAATTTTTTTACATAATATACCGTATTGTAAAAAGAAGCGTTGGTATGGATATTTCATATTTGTTTTAAAAGTCGAAGAAACATTAAGAAAATTAAAAGTTTAACTTACTTAACCGACACCGATACAATATAATGGACTGGAATAAGAGACAACGCTTGTCCGGATCACAATTAAAAAATATTAGGCTTCAACGTGAGTCAAATTCTGCCAAACAGAAGAATGCTTTGTTGCAGTTTTTGAGATACAGCACATTCAGCACATGCACCTATAGCAGCTTTAAGCCAAAATGAAAGCGAAATTGAAATCAAAGACGGCGGAGAAATAGAGTTTGCGGAGAATGTTATTGAAGATAACAATTCAGATTCTGTTTACAAAAATACTGCTAAAGAACCAGAAAATTTAGATGAACTAGAAGTTATTTCCAATTTAAATGAAGTTGTTGCTCAGAACATCGATGATATAGGACAAAACTAAAATATTGAAGATCAAATTGTCAAGACCCAAAAAACAATAAAAAATTTAATGATCCGGTAAACTGGCCTATAATAGACGATAAATTTAAAGCATTGCTGGTAAAATATGGCCCGATTCAGAAAATCCCGTTATCATTTCCCGAGAATGAAGAAGGTAGAAAATATTCCTGCTTTCATTTTCATCGCCGAATGTCTAACGGTGATAAAATTAAACGCACTTGGCTTGTATACTCTAGTACAAAAGACACTGTATTTTGCTTTTGCTGTAAGATATTTAGTCCTAATAAATTCTCCTAAAAATCGAACGACGATGCGAGATTGGAAAAACCTATCTGTTATTATCAAACGACATGAAACATCAAGGGAGGTGAGACTTAAATCAGGGATTACATTGATGACATCAATCAGAAAAAAAATTCAATCTGAAACACAACATTGGCGAAAAGTTCTTGAAAGAATAATAACATTAATTAGGACTCTTGCTGGACAAAATCTAGCATTAAGAGGAACCTGTGAAAAGCTTTTCGAGTCAAATAACGAAAATATTTTGAAATTTATTGAATTCTTAGGAAATTATGATCCCATTATGAGTAAACATATTCGGCGAATAACAACAAGTGAAATTCACAACACATATCTCGGAAAAACAATTCAAAATGAAATCGTTGAATTCGCTTGCCAATAAAATCAAGGATCATGTCTTAACAAAGCTAAAATAAGCAAAGTACTACTCAATTATTTTAGATTGTACTCCCGATATAAGCCACAAGGAGCAGATGACAGTTATTTTTAGGTTTGTCAGTGCAACTGAATCATCTTCAGAAAAAGCAGCTGAAGTCATGGTTTCTGAACAGTTCGTAACTTTTCTTGAATTAGATGATACAACTTAAGCAAATATGACAAAAGTTGTAATCGATAAGTTGCAGGAATTATGCGTAAATTTTGATGACATGAGGGGACGGGTACGATAATGGTGCCAAAATAAGCGGAGAATATAATGTGTTCAAGCCAAAATTCGTCAATTAAATCCACGAGCTTCTTTCGTACCTTGTGGTGCCCACTCTCTCAACTTTTATAACTTTTTCTCAGCATCAACTCACCGTTGGAGTGTATTATTAAAACACGTACACGATATTACTGTAAAGCCGTTAAGTGCCACTCGTTGGGAAAGTAGGTTAGATGACGTTCGGGCGCGTCGATTTCAAATTAGTGGAGTTTACGATGCCCTACTGGAAATAGCTGAAGACAACACTATAACAACTCCACCACAGGTAAAAAGTCGCGTAGAGGCTAAGGGAATAGTCAGAAATATTTCAAACTTCAAATTTGTTTGTTCTTTGGTATTGTGATATGAAATTTTATTTCAAATAAACATTGTCAGTAAAATGCTGCAATCACAGCATTTAGACATGTATCTGGCTTTAGAGCATTTAAACGCTACCAAATCTTTTTTATGCGATTATCGTTCTGATTCAGCATTTGCAGAAATGATTGGAAAAACTAAAACATTGGCAATTGAACTTGAAATTTTTGAAGGATTTTGTGAGGAAGAACCCGTACGCGCCCGCAGAAAGAGTAGACAATTTTTATAGTATGTTTTTGTAATCGAATATTGGACATCGCAATTCAAGCAACAAATGAAAGATTTACGCAATTATATAACGAGTTATTTGGGTTTCTTTACAATATCGGCAGTAAGAAATTAACGGAAGACGAATTATTAAAACAATGTAAGAACTTGCAGTTAGCGCTTGCATCCGATGGCCAATCAGACATCAATGGGGTCGAACTTTGGGATGAAATTAAAGCTATAGGAAGACGACTTGATAGTTCGAAAAGCGATCCAAAAAGTATGTTAAAATATATTTACACGTCTAAAATTGTTGAAGTAGTCCCCAACTACAAGGTTGCTAGTGATGAAAGAAGTTTTTCAAAGCTGAAAAAAATAAAATCTTATCTGAGATCACAAATGTGTCAAGATCGTTTAGTTGGTCTAGCCACAATTTCCATAGAATAAGAAATTGCTGATCAATTACACATGGAAGATTTAGTTGAGGATTTTGGAAAATTAAAAGCAAGAAAAATTCACTTTTAATTATTATTTATTTTGTTATTTTTTATTTTTTATAAACTGAATTTTGTTTAATTTTTCGTATTAAAATACAAATATATGTATTAAGTTCAGATATTCAGTGTTTTTCTATTTTTCTTCAATTTAAAAATTACAACATTTTTTATTTTTGCGGCGGCAAATTCGCATCTCGCCTACACACAGAAAACACCTAGAACCTAGCTCCAAACAATAATAGTACAAAATCAGGCCCGACGCTAGAGTATTTGGCGCCCTAGGCAAACTAAAAAAATGGCGCCTCTAGTTTAGAAACAAACCCAATAATTAAAGAAGTAAATGAAAATAAAATAACTATACTTCATTTATTTATTACACAAAAATATATATAAAAACAAAAACCATTTAAAATTTAATTTTTCGTGCTTTTAGTTTAGCGAAATCTTCAAGCAGCAACTTCGTATCTATATCACGCGCCATTTCGTGTTCAATCGACAATATTGCTAATCCCACAAGCCGTTCTTGTGACATTGTAGATCTTATATATGTTTTGATCTGTTTAAGCTTCGAAAAGCTTCGTTCACCGCTTGCCACAGAAACTGGTAGGGTTAATAAAATTCGCAAAGCAACAAATATATTTGGAACGCTGTCCACTATATTATTTTTACAAATATAATTAAGTACATCCAGGCCCGACGCTAGAGTATTTGGCGCCCGCTTGTAAATCGGCGCCCTAGGCTGCTGCCGACGTCGCCTATGCCTAAAACCGGGCCTGTACAAAATTAATTAAAATTTACTAAAAATCGAAAATCAGTACATAACGGAGAAACTGGTATGGTTGAACGCCAAATTGAAGGACAAATTCAAAAATTATAATGAAAATTTAATAAGGGTTCACATGGAAAGTTATAACGAAAAAAATAAATTAATTAAAGTTAATTAATCCGTACAGATTTTTAACTAGTTTAAAAATCGTAGGTAAAGAGATAAAACGTTGAATAAGAAAAAGTAAGTCTTTTGTATCATATCTGTTTTTAAAATTAAATTTATTTATTTTTCGGATTTTAGTTTATTTCGAAGGAAGAAATTTTAAAAGAGGAAGTCGAATTAGAAAAATATTCTTATTCTAATTTAATCCAAGAAACTAATAGAAATTCTGAGAGTTCAATGATAAAAAATGTTCAAGATTTTGATCAACTAAAAATCAAATTTAATAATAACACGGAACATTTTAGCGGCAGCTATTTAAATTCGTTTTATAATAGTTTTCCGAATCAATTTTCCCATGATAATTTTCACGAAAAAAAATCTCATTATGGAGAAAATATTATTAATTATCCATTATTTGGCTATCAAAATCATTTTAATGGAACCTAAAGATATTATCGAAACCAAGAATTAACCGTTTTGCGCATTCAAATACAAATTATTCAATTATTTTATTGTTTTATTCAGTTTGGTATATTAACAAGATAAATATTACATAACTATATAAAAATGAAAATACGGAACCATATTTTATTTAGGCAGCAACTATTTTATTGATGAAAATAATATTAAGAATACTTTTAAAATAGTTTCAGTCTTTTAATTGTCATTAAGCGCTACAATGGGGTCAATAATAATAATAATAATAATAATAATAATAATAATAATAATAATAATAATAATAATAATAATAATAATAATAATAATAATAATAATTGACAAGGACTATCGTATAGTCGAAAATTCTTTCATTAAATACATTATTTGCAGCAAAAGGCTTAAATATTCATTTTATTATTTTAAATAATAATAATAATAATAATAATAATAATAATAATAATAATAATAATAATAATAATAATAATAATAATAATAATAATAATAATAATAATAATAATAATAATAATAATAATAATAATAATAATAATAATTCAATAATCAAGAAAATAATAAGAGCAGTGCACGCATATGCAAAAGATCAATCCACGAGATTAGATATTCGGCAGATAAAGAAATTCATACCACTAGCTTTTACAATGACATCAAAAGATTAGAAAAAATTAATGATAGGTGAAACGATGGAAATTCAACTTTGAATTGGACAACCATTAAACCAAACATGGAAATGATAAGATTCATCTGTAAAAATGAGACAAGAGCGGAAGTGGAAGACATATGCAGAAGTACGTCCCAATCCCAGTGAAATAGGTTGAGAGAAAATGGAGAAGCAATGAAACTGTTATTATCATGGAGTAAACCCCAAAGCATAGAATACGCAATAAACGTCAACGAATATTATGAAGACGGCGAAAACGCGATAGTAAAAAAGCACATTAACAAAAGGTAGAACGCCAAGGATCATACTGATTGTCTTAAATCTTGAGGACATACGATTCACAAGAAATCCGAAAGAATCAGAACGAGTCGGTAACAGAATTCAGTTGAGAGACCTAGAAAAAATTGGAAAAACACCGCAACAGGGCGATCAGAATACGAGAACGAAGCCGTAATGGCAAGAAATAGAGCATTAACTGCATACCAAAAATCATTCACGACATAAATATCGAGGACAAACTTTTTAAACGACACCGGGGGAGATAAAAGAAAAGACGATAACTGAAATAAGGGAAACAATAAGAAAAAGGACGGCGATTTTGAAAAAATTAACAATGAAAACGAAGATCAAGCCATAACGGTAAAAAGAGAAAATAAAGAAAACGAGAAAGAAAGGGAACAAAATCGAATAATGGAAAACAGAAGGAATACCTACCTTCGAATAACAAGGAAATATATGCAAATATGATACTGATCATCTTAATACTAACAACAATCAAAATGGTAGTAGCCCAGAATAAGAGAACTAAAAGAAAACAAAGAAACAAAATGAATCACAAACCAAAATGAAGTAATAAATCAAGAAGAGGAAAATGAAGAACAAGTGCAGCAATGGGAACTGAAGAGGGAATATTATAGCAACAAATGTATAACAGAACGACAACAACAAACGAAGATAAAGAGCCGATAAAAGAAGTGGGGATACAAGGAACCCAACAAGAAAACGGAAAAAAATCCAGAGAATCAAATGGAAGAAAGTGTGGTTAGAACAAGGTGGGAAATGAAAACAGGACACATAAAACCACAAACGGAATATACAATATTTATATGGAGAAGAGGATCAGCATCGGAGTGCCAGAAATAGCCTGGGTTAAAAGGGAGGAAAAGATATCTAGAAAAAGACCAAAATATGGGAGAACTAGCCAAAAGACTGAAAGAAAACGGAATAAAAGAGAAAACCACTGACAAAGACGCGAACATGTATCCGAAAGGAAGAGGATACGGAAATTAATAGAAGAAAAGGTAGAAGACGAAAGCAAGACAGAAAAACCCACAACAACAACAACGACGACGACAGTAACGAACAAACAACCGGGAACTTCAAGAATAAGCAAAATAATATGGTTAAGTAGCGCGGCTATATGTGTGATGCTAGTACTAATAACCGGAGGAACAATAAAAATAATAAAGCGACAACAGCATCACAATAACTTAAAAGAGGTCAGAATAAATAGTCGAGAGTATGATGCGAATGAAAAAGATCTACCAAGGGTAGACCAAATTAAACAAGAACCGTTAGTGGAGGCCTGGAAAGCACATCGTCCTAAAACCCACACGTATAAATAGAAATGGTTAGGACTGTATATAATGTAAATGATTAACGTATAAAAGTACAAAACTACATAAAAGTATCACTATATATGTATATAAGCGCGGTATAAATATTATATAACTATGAGGAATAAAATTAGGTAAAATTTAATAGAAACGAGAAATTACATATGTATATAATTGTATATAACACCTTATTGAAAGTATGAATAAAGGGTTCGACTACCTAAGAATAATAGAAGATCAAAGAAAGAAAATAGAGGAAATGCAGCTAGAAATAGAACGACTAAGACACTATAGTCAGATGCAGAAAACCGAAATAACAAGGATAATAGAAGATATTGAGGAAGAAGCTACAGAAGATTGATCAGATTGGTTAGTCAATAAGGAGGAAGGCGGACAGGAGGCCGATTCCTCGAGTATGTAATAGGGAACCCAAAAATGTGTAAATAAATTGTAAATAAAGTGAAAATAATCAGAAACAAAAAATACATGTATATATGTAATTGTAGAAATGAATAACCAACAAAAAACAGATGTCAAAGAAATCATAGAATTCATCGGACAAATTCATCAATATCTATCAGAATGCACAAAAATATATAATGTGGAATTTGTTTAAATTTGCTACAAGAAGCACACCAGACGTAATGGGGATGTAGAATGTGTCGAGAGTGTATAGAGAACCTAACAAAAGAAGGACCACAAAAGTGTCCAACATGTGGGGAAGTTACGATAGAAAGATGACACATGACAAAGCAGCGATAAATAATATATTAAAGACGAAGGTGGGATGCGCCTTGCGTATGGATATGAACAATATGGGAAGTAAAACAACATGTGGAGGAAGTCAATAAATGCAAATTATACCAACGAACTATAAAGGTAACCGAAGCAGTGGAACACGAAGGAAAATGCGAAGGAAGGCAAGAGAGATGCGAACATTGCGGAAAGATAGACGTATGGAGGAAAATACAGGAAGAGTATAAAAATGTGGAGGAAGAGAAAGTGTGTTTAGAGTATATGGAAATCTGCCAAAATGAATGAGAAGTAAAAGGAAGAGTGAAAGTAGCATTGCATCTGGAAAAATGTGGGAAAAAGAACATCAATTGTATAATGGAGAAATGGGGCTGTCAAAACAAAGGTCGACGAGAAGAACTATCGAAACATCTCGCAGATAACATAATTTCACATAGAGAAATTTGGGTTAGGGCAACCAAGGAAAACGAAAGAAAATCGCAACAGATGGAATTGGAAATGGCCTCACTAAAAGTGCTAACCCGAGAAGCAATCGAAGAAGCTGGAGAATAAATGATGGAGAAAGTCGTTCTATTTAAGCAAATACAAGAAGACGTAAGAACCAGCAAATAATAGAAGTAATAGACAGAGAAGGACTACCCTTAGCCCCACTCATCTGGAAACTGAGGGGAATAAAACAAAAACCCAAGAATCAAAGGATGATAAAGTACGAGCAATATCAAGTCCAGCCTTCCTGTCATGGAAGAATGGGTATAAGTCTATTTGAATGGAGACGATACAGGGTAAGGAACACATGTGTCATTGTTCTTCTTATTGTGTAAAAGCGAGTAGGATGAAGTACTAGAATGGTCGTCCAAGGTAAGGATCAATTTGGCAGTGACAAATAGCAAAACAATACATGAAGAATATTTCAAAACAGATAATGTTATCTTGTGTTACAAAAGATCGGAATGTCAAGAAGGATTAAGAACGGGATCACCTCAGTTTATTTCGCAAGAGAAATTCGGAAAGATTTTAAAGGACGATACGCCATATTTCAAAATATCGTTTAAAAAAGAAGGGATTAGGACTCCAAATTTTTCGTTATATTTCACAGTTTTATGTTATATGACTACCCTACTTTTATTATATACAAAGTTTAAGGAGGACCGAATTGTGATCGATTTAATTGTAAATATAATAATTATAAATATAGGTGTATATACCCGAATAAACTTTGTATATAAGAAAAATAGGGTAGCCATATAACATAAAACTGTAAAATATAGCGAAAAATTCACTAAAATACCAATGCGAGAAAGAGACCATAAGCAATCGCAAAGACAAAATACAAAGTAAAATTAAAGTGTATTATTGTAGAACATGACAAAAGAAAAGAGAATATCAGGAGATACCGACGTCACAAATCAGAGATGGACAGACTTTCGTATGAGGTAGAGGGAGAAAACGTATAAATATGTAAAGAAAAATACAAAGTCCTGGGAACTATATCTCAAACAAAAAATTGTTGGTGTTATAAAGGTTTAAAGGAGACTGTAACCCTAAATGTAAATAAAAAATAACGTAAATAGGTAACTGTATACCAACTATGTATACGTAGAAGTCGCCCTATTGCGCATATTAACCCATATAATTTTATTTAGAAATTTACAACAATCAAACAACAGTCACACAACGACCAGCAGAACCCAAATCAATACCTTGAAGAAGAACTATGTCGACAAGCAAATTCCAATCACACCCAACAAGAAATTCTCAAAAGCATTAGAGCAACTAGAATGCAGATGAAGCAAGTGAGAAAGAAATTAGCTAGAGTGAAATATTGTCACAACAGTCTGATCGAAGAGAGTAGGTCACATCGGTTGCTCGTCAAGGAACAGACGGAGGCGCTGCACAAAGTTTACGTACAAGCAACCCTCACTAAGAAAATCGCTAATGTGCCTATCACGGAAGATGGCAATGTGTTCCCACTGCATCATTATCCTCTCGAGACCACCCCATTAGTCGAAAAATCATGCAAGAGTTGTGTGGACACTCTTCTGTCGCCCAAAACTCCAGATGTTTATATCAATGGCGTCAGTCAGGCGGCTCCGCGATCCATCGTATCATCGAATAAATTCACTCCTCCGGTCCACCCAATCAAATCTAAATGACGGTAACCATATGGTCTACTCTTGTTATATATCTATAAAATTATAAGATAAGAAATAGTTCAAAATATATATTCCAATAAATAAGTATTATTGAAACAATTTAAAATTATGTTAATTTTAAATTCTTTACAATAAAAACTTTTAAATTATAATATATGAATTAAACATTAATTTAATCCATATAACATCCACCTCGCCGACAATCGAAACGGTATCGTGGGTTTGAATTTCTTGTCTCTCTCTTTGGATAAATCTTTCTCTCTTTTGTTTTTACACTTGATTTTCTTGACCAAATATTGGTTTCTCTCTATCTCGAAATTCTTACCTATGTCCTTGATTACTTTAATTTGATTGAAGTTTCTTATTGTCCTCCTTAATTTATCAATATATAATATAAATGTCCATTTGTTTATTACTTCCTGAATAATAAATGGGCCTACGAATTTCCTTCCAAAACCTTTTCTGTCTTTGTTTCTAACCATCACTAGGTCTCCGATCCGTACTTCCTTATTCCATCAATTTAAATTATATCTTTCTGCAGTTTTCTTCATACTTTCTTCGGTAATACGTCTAAATTTCTATTGAATTGTTTGTATATCTGTCTGTAGTTGTTCTACATAGTCATCATAATTTGTACCTTTCTCTTCTAGTACTCGTGTCGGTCTGATTGGAAGTCTTGATTTCTTTCCGAATATAATCTCGTATGGGGAATGCTTTGTGGTTTTCTGTTTAGTGTTTCTTAGCCCAAATTCTATGGTTGGTAGAATCATGCTCCAATCCCCCGTCTTCCTTTCTTCCAACATCGCCCCTATCATACTTTTAGCTGTTCCAAACAATCTCTCCATCAGACCATCACTTTGAGGATAGTATGGTGAAGTGAAGGTTTTTTGAATACTCAAGATTTTACAGTATTCGAGAAAAATTGTGATTGAAAGTTACTTCCACAATCCGAGTGTATTCTCTCTGGGACACAGAATTTTGATATCCAGTTTCTCCATAGTTCTTGTGCAACCTTCGATGATTCTGTCGTTGCCATTGGTATTGAACTTATATACTTCGAGAAATAATCGATAATCCCAAGTATATATCTGTAACCCCCCGTTGTTGCTTTAAAGGATCCTGTTATGTCGATTCCAATAATCTGGAAAGATCTTTCACCCACAATGTTTTGTAAAGGTGCTTTAACTCGTCCATTTAAGTTCTTATTATGCAAACATTCATTACAGGATACAATAACTTCCCGTATCTCTTCATCCATGGCTGGCCAATAAAATTCATTTTTAAGGCTCCAACTTTCAAATGAAACTGCCTAATGATGGAATCTCTATCCGTTCTTGGTACCACCAATAAATATTTATCATCCAGAGTGTTTTAAGAGCCCATAATCCTTTTAGTTCTTTACTGCCATTCTTTAAATTACTTGGATTTTCTTCAGTTAAATAATCACCTTTCTCCATCAAATTAATTATAAATTGAATATCTGCATCCTGTCTTGTCCCCAATCATCATGTTCCTTGACTATTTGATTCATTGTCCTTTCAGGTTCATGGTAATTTTCCTCAACCTACTCATCCTTGTATACTTTGACATTTCTCCGTTTCTTAGGGTCACCATGGGTAATCATATATTGTTCACATGGTGGTAATCGTGACATTGCATCAGCGTTAACATGCTCACTGCCTTTCCTATATTAGACCACCATGTCAAAACTTTCCAATTCAGATCTCCAAACATAATATTGAGATGTATTTTGGCTATCCCAATTCAAAAGCCACTTCAATGTTTGGTGATCAGTCCTTACTATAAATTTGGATTCAAGTAGATAATGGTTAAATTTTAACACAAATTTATAAATTGCCAGTAGTTCTTTCCTTGTTATGCAATATTGTCTCTGACACTTACTCAGAGTTTTTGACGCATAACATAGTACTATTTCCTCGTCTTCCTGTATCTGCGACAAGACAGCTCCAATGCTATTATGTGATGCATCAGTCTCTAAAATATATTGCCCTTTCTTACTTGGTAATGCCAACAATGGCAGAGAGGACAATAACCACTTTAGCTCATAGAACACTGCTTTTCTGCCCTCATTCCACTGGAAACATCTTTCATTTTTTAGCATCGCTCTCAATTTCTCTGAAGTCTGCATAATTTTTAATAAAACGTCTATAGTAATTGCAAAATCCCAAGAACGACTGCAACTCTTTTTTACATGCTGGAATTTCCCATGAACTGATACTTTTGATTTTCTCTGGATCTGTCTTAACACCTTCCTAATTTATGATATGACCTAGAAAGCTAACCTCTATCTTTAAAAATACACACTTATCGGGCGATAATTTAAGTCCAGATTCTCTGATGCACCCTAGCACTTTATCAAGTCGTTCATTATGTTCTTCTATTGTTCTTCGAAAAATCAACACGTCATCCATATACACGACTTAGTTAATCCAATTTTCCTTCCTTAGAACCATGTTCATAAGTTTTTGAAATGTAGCAGGAGCTGAACAAAGTCCGAAAGGCATTCTTGTGAACTCAAATTGCCCATACTTTGTACTAAAAGCCGTTTCCTGTATATCCTTTTCGTCAATTGGTACTTGATAATATCCATTAGATAAATCTAGCGTAGTAAAATACCTGACCCCACCAATAGTATCAAATAACTCCTCTGCAACCGGTATTGGGAAAATCGGTCTAGCCGTCTTAGCATTAAGTGCTCTATAATCGACACACATTCTTATATCCCCATTTTTATTTTTTACCACCACTATAGGAAAATTTTATGGTGATGAACTTGGTCTAATTATACCTGCATCTAATACATCTTTTACCGTATGATCAACCTCTTCTTCTAATCCTATTGGAACCCTTTGTGGTTTAAACGATATTGGTCTTGCATTTCCGGTATCAATGTAAGGTTTCACTTCATCAGATTTTCCGATGTTCATCTTGTATTTATTGAAAATATCTTCATTACTTTTAGTGTTTTCATTAACTCAACCTTATCATGCTCAATTATATCTGAACACAATCCTTCTTTAATTTTGTCTAATATTGCTTCTATTGCCTTCTTGCCATTTATTTTTTAATTCTTTGTGAGTTTATTCACTGTGTCATGTGAATCATTAATAAAATCGTTCCATTTTTCTACATATCCCAAGCCGGTTTCTGCATCAAGAGTTTTCGAACCTCCCTCTAACATGCATATCTTTATTAATATATACCCATTCTCCTTTGTACCACATAGTCACTTATTAAAATGTCATGATCTGCCATCCTCGATCTTTCTCCATTAAATATACAAATCTCATTAAAATCATCAATTTTTTCCCTACGATCATTAACTACCATACCTTTGATGAAATATTCACCAGCATTGCTCATTTCTATATTATTCGATAAAATAACTCTATAATAATAATCTCGCTGAGACTGCTCTCTCCTCACAACCGCACTCCGACTCCCCAGTACGGTTGTCATTCGTTTAAAGATGAAGCAGGAATTGTCTTAGATAAAAATGGAATCATAATCCCTTGCAATTCAATTCCGTCATTTGCTGCATCAATAATAATTCCGTATTTCTTCATGCTTCTAAGTCCTATATAAATATGTGGAAATATATTAGGCATAATGTCAAAAATATGACTCGTTAATATAGGTCCAATTGAAATATTTAACTTAATCTTACAGGTACATTGCACTGTACTTCCGTTAGCGCATGTGACTTTTGTCGTTGAATTGTAAACTCAGTGATGGATTATCTTTGACAATATCTCCCACTAACTCCTGACTTCAGTTCTGCTCCTGAATCAAATATGACTTTCACCTGTCGATTCCCAATCACACATTCTGTAACTGATTTATTTCGGGCCTTCTCAGGTCTGTTACCAGAAATCAGGGTTTGTTCGTACTTCGTCAGCTGTTTTTTTGGTTTTTTACCTTCACCATTGATAAAGTCAGCATATTTCTCTTCCAATGTTGGTTTTGTAGCAAGACCTCTTATCATCTTTGTTGTTCTTTGCTCACTCCAACTATCTTTTGTCATAGCAGCACAGTTATTTTCCTGTTCTGCCGAATCTACTGTATCTGTATTTTCAGTTTTTATATCCTTCTTATATCCTCCTCACATTCTTCTTGGAGATACCTAAACTTGTTCGTTTTATCGCAGAATCTCGCTTGGTGCGCTGGAAAAATTTTATTTCACTCTTTGCGCCGTTCAAATTACCTCGGCAATTAGCTGAAATGTCACCTTTCTTGCCGAACTGGTAACAAGATCGTTCTTCTTTTGGTTTTATCCATTCTTGTTTCTTACAGAATCGGGCGATGTGACCTGGTTCATAACATTTGTAACACTTACGATCCGTCATTCTTGTTATATCACCCTCAAGTACTCACTGGGAAGAGGATGCAGTAGATTTTATTGACATTGGGGTACTCTTCGCCGAAGCTACATCATCCACCTTGTAAATAATGAACTCTTAAATCATAGAGTCGAGTGTCTAAATGGTGCGAGTCTTTGTGTCCAAATTTTCCATTTCTCCAGTTGGTATTGACTCTGTGTGCCATCTTTTAGTGATAGTCTGTCATGCATGTATACAGTTACAAATAAAATAAATGATTCTTTTCGATGATGTTGTTGTTAATTGTTTATGTAACATATTTTCAATAACAAGAAGGATAGAGATTCTCCAACTGAAAGGGAAATGGTTTTTCCATTAAGCTTAAACAAAGTAAGACGAGACGTAAGACCTTCTATCGGCCGTCAGAAAGGGATAAGTCGAAATATGGTGAAGGAGTAGTTCTAAGGCAGGGACTCACTTGTTTCACTATATTTCGCGCCATGGCCCATTACCAACATGATGCAGATCATGGGTGTCATGACGTGAGAACAATCGTGAAGGATCTGTGTAGCGGTCTGAAAATCGTTATTTGATTTAAAGTAATTGACTTTCATTCCCTAGGAAATGTGTGTCGATCTAGTCGACAACCCAACAAAATGTTAAAACTAATTTTTAATTTCTTTTGAAAATAAAATCGATTAGTGAGGTTTTAAATATTGTCTAAATTTCCCATTTTTACATGATAATTTTGTCAACGTAAAAAGACAGTGCATGAAATTATTAGGCTTGTTCCATATATAGACTTATTTTTCTAGTGTTTACTCTTAAAACTGGAATTTCAATCACTTCTTGAAAATGCTATAAATTTTACAAAACAGAGTAGAAAAGTTAGAAAGCAAAGTATGCTTGATTATACACTTAAATACATCAGTTAAAGGCAACCTGGTTCATGAGGAGCGATCCGAAGAGTAAAATGAACTTTTATTGGAATAATTAAATAGACAATATATTATCAGAAAACACCTATTGGACTAACAACGATGGAAAACAGTACTGTCTTCAATCAGGTCTAGGTTTAACGACATTAGGCTTTGGCGATAAAATAAACTACAGTTGTTCCCTGTACATCAGTGGTTCTTAACCTGGGGTCCATGGACCCCCAGGGGGTCCGCGAACGGGTTCCAAGTGGTCCGCGGCACTATTTACAAAAAATCGTAAAAGTTTTTTATGTTATCTTGATATTGTAACAAAAATAATAAGTAACATTTCTTTAATGTTTTGTAGCATCAAAATTCTAACATTTGAATTTTTATGTTAAAAAATTTAAGTCGCAGTAGGCACTTTTTTTGTAAATATTTACTCGTTGCTATGATACTATTCTGTTTTTGCATTGATTCGAAGTTTTTATTGTTGCTATAATAAAGTTTAATTTAGTTGAAGCTTTTTTCTTTTAACTTGCAAGTGTTATTTAATTCTGTCAATTGTTCCTGCACAATTATATTTGGTAAGTAAAATTAGTGTACTGCATATTTGGTATAAAATTATAAAAAAATGTGTGTGTTTTACTATCAATTTATTAATTTTTAACATTTCAGGGGTCCGTCGGTACCAATTAAATATTTATGGGGTCCATAAGTTTGAAAAGGTTAAGAGCTGTAGATGTTATACTTGAGACGGAAAAGTTGAAATAGTCATTCATTTAAGAAATGGCCAAAAATGTAACTCATCAGCAAAACATAGATATAAAGTCTTTAAATTTAATTTCCCTTTGCCTTGACGAAAATACTGATATGGAAACAAAAATTTGTTAATTTGAAATTAAAATTGTTAATTAAAATTATAGGCGCAAGAAGTAACAATCACCGACATGGTTATGTTAGGATCGACCCAGTCGACTAAGATACTTTATTTTAACTGTTTTATCTGACTCCAAAGATACACTTCTGACGTGTCAGTATATTAGATATAAATAACTTATATGATTTAAATGAATAAGACAATAAAAGTGTGTACTGATAATAAAATATGTTATTTTTACAAATGTTACAGATTTTTAATTTGTTACAACCAAAAATGCAGCTTTGTACTCTAAAGATAGAAAACTGTTATTTGAACTGTCCTCAAAACAAGATGTCGAACGCTTGGGCTATTGGTTATCACAGCGCTGATGTAAAAAAGAAAAAATAGAAACTCTGAAACAGCAAATATATGAAAGAGATAGACAATTGGAAATGTTGCCCGAATTGAGAAAAAGAGTAATAAAAGCGGAGACCAAAGTAATGAGGCAATCCGAGAAAACCCGAAAAAGAAAGTCCTCCGATAAATAAAGATAGAAAATTAATGTAAATATTTGTGAATAAAATATATGTATAGTAGTATGTGGTCCGGAGCAACCCTCGTAATAATAATAGTGATAATAAATGAAACTCGGACGAAGCAGTTACCCCGAGAAAGCCTGAAGATTACAGAGAATCAGATTTCCCAACAAGAACCAACAACCAAATTGAGAGATGAAAGAAAGCCCTACAACCACATTCAAAAACAATGCTGGAAAAAATCCGCCTAGCAAAAGATTCAAGCGCAACTTATCCTACAAACCAAAAGAATCGAACAACTTGAAACTCTCCTGCAACAACAAGCTACCCAACAATCGCAAAAAAGGAAACGAAAGAGAGCCATGTCTTGCTCTATACTACAATCAGCGAAACTCTCATTATCTGCGCATTAGTCATCTGGAGATCATATGAAATCTACCAGGTATGGAAAAAAAACCAGCTACCATTCACAGAACCCAAAAAGAAGAATCCACCATCAAGAAACGTACCAAAGAGGACTGTACGATTCCAACGACCAGCCCAAGTTAACCAACCACAACAAAATCCATTATCCAACAATGTACCCGCCACAATCCAACCTACTGCTTCAACAACGTCGTCAATCCACCCAATCCAAAGTTCCCAAAAGAATTTCGAAAATCAACCGGCAATTACAATAACAACATTTTAAACAATGTGCGCACGTGACACGAACTAACAATGAACTATTTGTATATAAACCTGGACACCTTAAGTGACGTCTGCTTGTCTTATATTTGCCCTTTAATTATCAATACATTTGGTTTTATTATTATTATCTTTTGTTCGTTTGCATGACAAGCTCGAATGGTAGTGTGTAAACACGATACGCGATTTTATAAAAAATATTTTTTTTGGTTTTATCTTCTCTAAAATCATGAATTGCGGGTCGCAATTTTAACGGGCCCCGGAGTAATTTGTTGGGCTGAACGTAAAAATAAATAATATAACGTTAATAGCTGAAATCTGAATAAAGAAAGAAAAACAGGAAATAGGAAGCAAATAAAAATAATTAAACAAATAGTATAAGAATATAAAATAATATGAAAAGACAAGAAAATAAAACTTAAATAAAGAAATAAGAGGAAAAGTATAAATAAAAACATGAAATATCGATTTAAACTCAGAGAAAAGCCAAAATAGGCCGTTGCACAACCAAAAACCAATAAAATTAGGCGAAATTAGGCAAAACGCGAGGAAAATAATAAAACAATAAAATAACAAAATAAAATAAAATAATAAGGAAAAACAATAAAAAATAAAGAATAAAGGAAAATAATCAAAAAACAACCCGACTCAATTATGATTGGTCAAAAATTAATATATAAGGCAGCCGCTAAATTAGTTAGGTAACTTTTTCAAATTCGATACAGGAAAAATAATTTCATTATGAAAAGATAACTTTTTCAAATTCGCTACAGGAACCACTACGAGGAACCATTTAAGCTTAGCTACAGAGAATACAATTTAATTATAACCACAGGACAGAGAAATCACTGAGAGACCCTCATTGAGAACGTCAAACGCATATCTAATACTTGGGATAATTCATTTAGTAAAGCTTTAGCCAAAGAAGAATTCATTTTTAGCCATTAACCGATCGAGAAAGTGAGTAAATTTTTGTTGGCTTTTATGATTTATTTAGAAATTTTATGCATTGTTTGATTCAAACCAATTCAAATTTAAAATTAATTGCATAAAAAAATGCTAAATATTATATCATGGTACACTAATTAGATGCCAAAATCATTAATTTTTTTGTTTTATATTGAAATCCAATTAGTGTACCATGATATAATATTTAGCACTTTTTTAAAAATAGTATACCACTGGTACACTATTTGGGGAGGTATACTATTCGGCACTCTACGGTACAGAGAAAATGATTCGCGACAGTTGAGATAATTGACGTGGTTGATAACCCGACGCCCACTTTAGCTTTCTTTATCTAAAAAATAAACAACCGAATTTCCCAAATGACCAGACTACCACTATCTGATTTTTTTGATTCTGATAATTAATTTTCGGTCGAATTTGTGAACTAAATTAGAAACAAATATTTATGCCAGCACTAGATTTTAAATTACCCGATTCACTTGCAGTGGAAAATAAAATTGCACTATGATACACAATGCATGAGAAATTCCCAAGCAAGCAGATCTTCGGTTAACTAATCTTACTTGGTAATAATTTGTGATGAGATTGAATCATTTTTTTACGGATAATGTTGTTAAATCGCAAAGTAAAATAAATAAAATATTCAGGGTAATAATAATTTTCCAAATATAAATTCCACCGGCCGTAACAAAATAATTTTCTATTTGCGAAACAAATTAAATTAATACCTTTATTGTGATGGAATCTGCGGATGAAAATTACCCCTGAGGTAACTAGGTAAAGGAAACTATAACAAACCATAAATCAAGTTTTATTTTTGCATTGATCAAGTCTCCGCTCCTAACGCTCTAATGCTAATAAACGCAATTTGATCATGAGGAGGGTAATGATATCGTATGAGAGGGGCCGGTATAATGATAAGTATCCCCAAATTTTCTTCTACTACCTATTCCGTCGAATTGTTACTTTAAATTATCGTGCAAACTTATCTTTAGAATGTGTGAACCAAGCTTACCACCAAAAGGTCTTCAGCCATGCTTCTCATGCGCTGATAAAAATGCAGATATAAAGAAGCTGCAGGAGTACAATGGGGCCCTTAAGAAAAGGATCGAATACTATGAAGGTACGTAATTCTCCCTTCACAAATGAAGGAGGAGCGAGCGAAAATATTGCGGCTGGAGCACTGTCGAGACAGTCTCCTGGAAGAAAGCCGTTATCAACGGCTGACCATCAAAGCCCAGTCGGAGGCTCTCCACAAGATTTATACAGAGAAAGAAATTCTGCAAAGGGTTCGAGAATACCCGATCATCGATGGGACTAACGTATTCCCAGCACATCACCAACAAGGCAATCCACAAGCTCCTAGGTCTCATTGCAGTGGACATGGAAATGAATTCCCACCTCTCATCGCTCCAATATTGTCGGGATCTTCCAAAACAAATGACACCTCGACGGTGAATGCCATCAATCCTACTTCCTTGCCCAAGAAGCGAAAACATCCATCACGGGCCGAGAGAAATCAGAAGCGAAGGGACACCATCGCTGCTTTGGAGGCATCACTGTTCGCTGCCCAATCATCTAAGGAGCGAAGTCCAAAGACTGAAGTACCTGTCTCGGCCGGGGATTTCCGAATAATCTCAACCGAAATGTGCCAACTCCGAAAAGATGCCCGGCTACAGGTGGACATAGACGCCCTGTTAGCTGAGGGCGAGATGCAATAATGAATGCCAACAATTTCGTATTCCGGATCCAGTATACAGATGTATCCCGTGTATTCTACGTATGATGAACTATCAGTTTATAAATATCTTATATTTTCATGTCGTCTAAATAAAAGTATTGGTAATACAGCTGTTGTGTTAAATCTTACCGTGCGAATTGAGTGTTTGAAGGTGCCAAAATATAAATAAAACAGTTTGATTTTTGAAAGACGTCCCTTGTACCAGGACGCAGGTTTGTGTAAGGAAATGAGGTAAGGCC
>CAUHTR010001362.1:0-66613 GCA_959609185.1 Schmidtea polychroa
AAACAAACAAACTTTACAGTTGACGCCAAAGCATACAAGGACAAGAAACCAGTTGAGGTAAACTGTTTCGACAGTGATGGCATAGCCATCCCAGTTCAGGTGGTGGAAAATCCAGATTTCACCTACTCGTGCATATACACTCCATTGACACCTAAGAAACATACAATTTACGTTTCCTATGCCGGGTATGAAGTACCCAACAGCCCTTACAAAGTAAATTTGTAATCAAGAAATTTTAATTAGATTAATCATAAAACCAGGTAAACATTGCACCAGGTCAAATTGGCAGTGTAAAAACAAGTGGCCCAGGTTTAGAGAAGGCCACGGCTCAACAGCCCACATATTTTATTATTGATACAACAGAAGTTGGATCACAAACAAGCGCACTTTTCATTGACATAAAGATGAGTAAGGGTCAACAGGTACCATTCAATTCAAAAATTACAAAGCCAGGAATCTGTGAAATTTCCTACACTCCTGTTAGCAAAGTTGATGACACCCTCACCATAACTGTAAATTATCAGTCAGAACCAGTTAAAGGAAGTCCATTTAAAGTTAAAGTTTCTAGCACTGGAACAGGTAGCAGTGGTGATAACATTTGAATATTGAAATTGATGAAAAACCTTAGACACATCAAGCGGAAGGGTTTATGTTACTGGAAAAGGAGTCCTGCCAAAAGGAGTCAAAACCAATGAACCAGTATCCTTTAAAGTCCACACTGAAAAGCCGACGTCTAATGATAATTTAAAAACAAAAATTGTTGGACCAAGTACAAAATTTAAAACTTTATTCATTTAAACTTGCTTACTTAATTAGACGGGATCCCGGTAACAGTACAAACGAAAAAGCTAACACCAGAAGTATACGAATGCCAATATAGCAGTCCATTGGAAGGAATGCATATTGTCTCCGTAGATTTCAATGGCAAACCTGTGGATAAGAGTCCATTTAACGTATAGATAAAAATTAAAATCTCATTATTATTTCCCATATATATAGGTAACACTTAGTCCTCAAAAGCCATCAAATATCAAAGCATACGGTCCAGGATTAGAAGGAGGAGTGGTGAATGTCCCTGCGGTTTTCACTGTCAATCCGAATGGCGAAACATCAAAACTTGGTGAATGCAACATATACCAATAAGCTTTATATTAATAATACTTAGATTTCCAAATTGAAGGGCCAAAGGAAGCCAAGATCACTTGTAAGGACAATGGAGATGGGACAATTGGAGTACAATATCTTCCAGTTGAAAAGGGAGAATACATAGTCCATGTTTTGTCTAATAACGAAGAGATTCCTAAGTCTCCATTTGTCGTTGACATAGAGAATGCACCTGAAAGCACCGTCCACCCAGAAAAGGTTCAAATTGTAAACTGCATTGTGTATTGTAACAAATCTAATTCTAAAGGTAAAAGCATACGGACCTGGTTTGCAAACCCCTGGGGTTGTTATAAGCAAACCAACTCAGTTTACTGTTGACGTCACTCAAGCAGGACCATTAAAACCTGTGATGGTTAAGTGCTACGATAAGGACGGTAACTTAATTCCAATTCAAACGTCACCAGTGTCGAATCAAGTAACAACAAACACATACAACCCAACAAATCCAGGCAAACATATGATAAGTGTCGCATATGGAGGAGTGCAAATTCCTAACAGCCCATTTACGGTAATTTACACACTGAGTGATTTTGTAAATGAAAGAATCTATCAGGTTAATGTCGGACAACAAACAACCACCGATGTTGTAGCGTACGGTCCAGGTCTGACAGCGGCAGAACAAAACATTCCCACGAGTTTTACTGTAGATGCGACTGGAATCAACGGCAATACGAGCCGGATACAACATTCTATTGTTGATGAGAAAAACCAAAAACTGCCAACAAAAGCGACAGAAATTGCTCCAGGAAAGCAAGAAATTTCGTATACTCCTAATAAGCCAGGAGTCAAAACCTTTACTGTGAATGTTACCTACGACAACAAACCAATCAAAGGAAGTCCATTCAAAGTCCCAGTGCAACCGAAAAAAGATAAAGATGGTATAACCACATTTTGAAACAGAAAATCTATTATAATTCACTCTAGTAACCGTAACTGGACGAGGAATCCAACCAGTCGGTCTGAGAGTTGATGAAAAAGTCAGTTTTAATGTAGAAAGTAACGAACCAGTTGCCGTAAATGATTTCAAACCAAAGATCGTCGGACCAGGGGGAGTTCAAGACAAACCAACCGTCACACAAGTCTCACCCAATAAGTTACAATGCACATACGTTCCATCGAAAGTAGGAAATTATTCCATTATCACAGACCTAGAAGGGAAACCGATTGATAAATCACCATTCAAGGTAAATCAAATAGATAATAAATAAAAATTAATTAATATAAAGGTTGACATTGCTCCAAAATCAAAATCCTTAGTGAGAGCATTCGGATCGGGTCTAGAAGGAGGTCAAGTAAAATCACCAGCAATATTCTTCGTTGAAACAAATGGAGAAACTGGGAAAATTGGTACAATAATTAAGACTATGGAAAGATAACATAATTATGCATTTCATTAAGGATTCGAAGTCAAGGGTCCGAGTGAAGCTAAATTGTCATGCACAGATCTTGGAAATGGAAAGGTTCAAGTCGAATATCTACCAGAATTGCCTGGAGAATACAGCGTTAGAGTTCTTTACAATGATAATGATATCCAGAACTCTCCATTCATGGTACCCATCACTCCAGCTTTGTTAGACAAATGCGATCTAACCAAGGTTTGAGATCAGTTATAATAAATATGGCTTAATATTAATTTCCAGGCCAAAGTATTTGGACCAGGAATCGAATCGAAACCTTTACCAGTTGACAAAGAGACCACGTTTACAGTGGATACTCGAGATTGTGGACCAGTAACACCAGCAGTTGCTAAATGTTACGACAAACAAGGAAATGTGGTCCCTGTAAAATCAACGAAACAACCAAACGGATTAGAAACATTTGCGTACACTCCAAAAAGAAAAGAGGATCATGTTGTTCAAGTTTTGGTCGATAATAAAGAAATTCCGAAGAGTCCATTCAAAGTGAGACATATGAATATATTGTCAGTTCATAACGTATTTATTGTCAGGTCAATATTGGCTCAACTACTGACAAAGAAGTCACCGCTTACGGACCAGGTCTAACCAGTGCTGAACCGAATACCCCAACAAGTTTTGTGGTCGATGCAACTGCTATCAATGGTACTACAAATAAGATAAAGCACTCGATTGTTGATGATAAAAACCGAACCGTCCCAACAAAGACATCAGACATTGCTCCTGGTAAACAAGAGATTTCATACACACCTTCGAATGCTGGAGTTGCAAACGTCACTGTGAATGTATCATATGATGACAAACCAATCAAAGGAAGTCCATTTAAAACCCCAGTTCAGCCGAAGAAAGACAAAAATGGTAACTTGATAATGAAACTTCACTATTATTGATCCTTGGATGTAGTGACTGTAAGTGGTCGTGGGGTTCAGCCGATCGGATTGAGGGTCGATGAGATTGTGAATTTCACAGTTGAGTCAGATGTACCTATTGATGCTAAAGATTTGAAACCAAAGATTGTCGGACCCGGGGGAGTTCAAGACAAACCAACTGTCACACAAGTCTCACCCAATAAGTTACAATGCACATACGTTCCATCGAAAGTAGGAAATTATTCCATTATCACAGACCTAGAAGGGAAACCGATTGATAAATCACCATTCAAGGTAAATGAAATATACAATAAATAAAAATTAATTAATATAAAGGTTGACATTGGTCCAAAATCAAAATCCTTAGTGAGAGCATTTGGATCGGGTCTAGAAGGAGGTCAAGTAAAATCCCCAGCAATATTCTTCGTTGAAACAAATGGAGAAACTGGGAAAATTGGTACAATATTTCCTATTTTATAATAATTTCCTACTATATCATTTATTCTTGTAATCCTTGAATCTTCATTTTCTTTCCTAATATTCCACGATCCTGTGAAACAATCTGTGCTTTCAGGGCGATAGGGGTAATGGTTGAGGAGGCTGAATCGTAAGAGATTTTCTTTCTTCTATAAAATACATAGAGATAGTTAGTTGCTTCTTAAAGGCACGAAAACCTCTCAATAGTTGCATGCGTTGAATATCTCTTTGACTGGGTCTGTAGTAGCTTTAGACCTACTAAAGGCTCGTAAACAAAAACTCAAAATGATGGAATTAGCAATTAAAACTGGAAGGTGTTAATTTCGAACTCCTTTCTAACCTTAGTGTCATGTCTAATGTGTCTTGCCTACACCATATCCCTTGTTAGTTAAGCAAAATTTTCATTCAATTTTTTCAAGTGAATTTTTTAATTGTGTTTGCTGCAAGAATTATCTTTGGGTTATCTAAGGGCGTCTTGGTCTTCGGACTCAATCGTAAGAGTGCTCAATAGAGAAATGAACGAAATAGGAATAATCTCGACATCTTCTTGTTCCTCGTTGGCATTTGATTCGTTTTTTTCTTTATTCAAAATTCTATTTACAGTCTTAGCTTCTTTGAAACCATTTCTGTCTGGCTTGGTAGTAAAATATTTTAAAGGTGACTCGATTCAATCACAATATATTGTATTTGATGCTCCAAGCATCTTACCAGTTTCTGTAAATGAATGATATTGTCTATAATCCATTCTTCTTTTCAAAGATTTTTGTTGCTTCCAAACCTTTATTTATCAAAGGGTTGGAGAAATTTCACCAAACCTCCAAGAATATCAACGATAATAGTGCAAGCTTCTACAATAAATTTTGCATTTCTATCACTGTACCAGAGCAGATTCAAATATCAAGAGTGATTCCGGTCTACAAAGATCTCCAGGTCGTCTTTTCTCAAATTGAATTGGCCATTGAATAAATATGGGTTCATTTATTCATTCTTTATCATTCAAATGCTTTCTTTATTATTCTTGGTGGAATTTCCCTTTAGGAATGGTTACTCTGGCAAATATAACGGTTGGGGCGAATTTGGTTCCATAACCCATAACACCTAATACCACTGTCGAACCCCACTTTCCAATCTAGATTGATGTAATATTAATCTCTTCAAGTCTTTTACATTCTACCATGTCATTAATGGGCATTTCGAAGCTCATTGAAATTTTATTCATATTTTCTATGCCTTCAATCTGTACATCACTCTTTTTCTCTTAAATATAAATTCAAAACGTTCAAAGTTTTCTTGCCAATGATCAAGTAAATTCTGACTTACAAAGATTAAAGATTTAATGGAATGATAATTATGGTACATATGGTACCAATTATCGATGCTTTAACCATTTGGCATATTTAAGGCTAAAGCAATGACCTTGGTCTTTAAATTAGTTGATGTTGTATTCTTCACGACTTTGAACTTTTCATTCCAATATCCAATTCCAACTCGGATCATCTAGCAAAGAATCCTTTGCTTGCTTCCTTAGCAGGACAAGAAATTTTGAGAAAATCTTACTGTCTTGATCATTCTCAACTTTTGACTGTGTATTCAATCATTTCAAACTTGTTTTGTTGTAAAATATTTTTTTTGATATTTCCATCCGAACTTCCAATTTAAATTAATCATTTCGTTTTGAAATTCACTTGAAAAGGCAGGGCCGAAAATTCGTGAATACCAAGAACATCGATATCTTTACTGATTCATAGTCTTCAAGCTCTTTTAAATAAATAAGATTATTATAAATACTTAATTTTTTTATAAGTTGATTTTAAATTAAATGTATAAAATAAAGGAGAGGGCTTCTTTAATTTGATACTGATTATATTTGATCTTTACGCAACCAGAAATATAGTAGACGCGATTTACACGCGAGGAAGGGGGGTAAGTGTTCTACCCGGAACTTTATTATTATTATCATTATTAATATTATTATTATTATTATTATTATTATTATTATTATTATTATTATTATTATTATTATTATTATTATTATTATTATTATTATTATTATTATTATTATTATTATTATTATTATTATTACTATTATTATTATTATTATTATTATTATTATTATTATTATTATTATTATTATTATTATTATTATTATTATTATTATTATTATTATTATTATTATTATTATTATTATTATTATTATTATTATTATTATTATTATTATTATTATTATTATTATTATTATTATTATTATTATTATTATTATTATTATTATTATTATTATTATTATTATTATTATTATTATTATTATTATTATTATTATTATTATTATTATTATTATTATTATTATTATTATTATTATTATTATTATTATTATTAAATGATCTAATCATTAAAAATATCTGTTAAGTCGAAAAAAAGAATTTGGATGAAAAAAATGTTGTGAACCTTTTTAGTTTCAATTAGCGAAGGGATTATGGGAGATATTCTCTATTTATATGTAAAATATTCTCTACGGAATTTCCTAGGTGGCATCATGCACTGAAAATGCCACAGTAATTCCCATGTGCTGAACACATCACTCCGTCTAGGCAAGTGCGACTAAGTGGTTCGGTGTAATTGGATATTAGTATTTCCCGTGTTACATATTCACTGAATTTCCATCCCAGAATTGGTATCAGTGAACATTCATATTAACCGGGCTGCTCGGTACATTTCCCATTCTAGACATCTGATCTATTACCTATCCCTTTCACATTTAGCACTTTCACCCGTTAGATTTCCTATTATGGATTTACATTGGGTTTGCAAACAAAATGTCTCAGTACATAAAAGTTCGTGTTGGAGTCCCTAGGGAGAGGAGGGTCAGTAAGGCGACAAATAATTCTACATTTTATATTTTATAATAATATCCAAAAGCTAATAAATAATGAACATTTGTTGGCAAAAAATTATAACTGTGTGACTTAACTATGAAGGCAAATGGCCGCTCATTCCAATTCGATGGCGCGGAGGGAATCATTTGGTTCACAAACATGACCCAAAAGAAAGAATATAGTCACATATCCATAAAATACAGAAACAGAAATTTTGCCAATTGAATGAATTCTAGATTGGCTGTTTGTCCAATACCTACCAACCCCTCACATCGTTGCTAATCATTACAGCACCCCACGACATATAGGTTTATCAACGTAACTTAGGAGGCAAGTAATGTAACTTGACAGCAACAAATGAGCGGTGCGCAAGGAAATTAAATCCAAAAGCCGGACAAATAGTCAGAAAAATTACCATATGCCCAACAGAAGGTGGAAGTATTTCACAAACGATATTGATGAAGATTTCTTTGCTGCCTTCAGCAATATTTGATTCAGATTTCTTTGAAATTATTTGACTAAAATCTATTAAAATATATATACTAGAACATAGGCGATTAAATCAGTTAAATATCAAGTGGAATTGATAGAATTGGCTTTATTCAATACTAGGACACTTTCTGGACTACGATCGGTAAATGCTTAAGAAACATTCAAATCCTTGAAATGGAAGGAATTCACTTTTAAACAACATTTAGTTAACTGTCGTAGGGGGGCGGAAACTATATTTTTTGTGATTGAAGGATAAATAAACCTTATAATCAGAGATTCGATGAAGTGTTTTAATTAGTAAAATACTTAAGGATTCGAAGTCAAGGGTCCGAGTGAAGCTAAATTGTCATGCACAGATCTTGGAAATGGAAAGGTTCAAGTCGAATATCTACCAGAATTGCCTGGAGAATACAGCGTTAGAGTTCTTTGCAATGATAATGATATCCAGAACTCTCCATTTATGGTACCCATCACTCCAGCTTTGTTAGACAAATGCGATCTGAACCAAGGTTTGAGATCAGTTATAATAAATATGGCTTAATATTAATTTCCAGGCCAAAGTATTTGGACCAGGAATCGAATCGAAACCTTTACCAGTTGAAAAAGAGACCACAGTTTACAGTGGATACTCGAGATTGTGGACCAGTAACACCAGCAGTTGCTAAATGTTACGACAAACAAGGAAATGTGGTCCCTGTAAAATCAACGAAACAACCAAACGGATTAGAAACATTTGCGTATACTCCAAAAAGAAATGAGGATCATGTTGTTCAAGTCTTGGTCGATAATAAAGAAATTCTGAAGAGTCCATTCAAAGTGAGACATACGAATATATTGTCAGTTCATAACGCATTTATTGTCAGGTGAATAGTTGGCCCAACTACTGACAAAGAAGTCACCGCTTACGGACCAGGTCTAACCAGTGCTGAACCGAATACCCCAACAAGTTTTGTGGTCGACGCAACCGCTATCAATGGTACTACAAATAAGATAAAACACTCGATTGTTGATGATAAAAATCGAACCGTCCCAACAAAAACATCAGACATTGCTCCTGGTAAACAAGAGATTTCATATACACCTTCGAATGCCGGAGTTGCAAACGTCACTGTGAATGTATCATATGATGACAAACCAATCAAAGGAAGTCCATTCAAAACCCCAGTTCAGCCAAAGAAAGACAAAAATGGTAACTTGATAATGAAACTTCACTATTATTAATGCTTGGATGTAGTGACTGTGAGTGGTCGTGGGGTTCAGCCGATCGGATTGAGGGTCGATGAGATTGTGAATTTCACAGTCGAGTCAGATGTACCTATCGATGCTAAAGATTTGAAACCAAAGATTATCGGACCAGAGGGTGTTCAAGACAAACCAACCGTCACACAAGTCTCACCCAATAAGTTACAATGCACATACGTTCCATCGAAAGTAGGAAATTATTCCATTATCACAGACCTAGAAGGGAAACCAATTGATAAATCACCATTCAAGGTAAATGAAATAGACAATAAATAAAGATTAATTAATTTGAAGGTTGACATTGCTCCAAAATCAAAATCCTTAGTGAGAGCATTCGGATCGGGTCTAGAAGGAGGTCAAGTAAAATCCCCAGCAATATTCTTCGTTGAAACAAATGGAGAAACTGGGAAAATTGGTACAATAATTAAGACTATGGAAAGATAACATAATTATGCATTTCTTTAAGGATTCGAAGTCAAGGGTCCGAGTGAAGCTAAATTGTCATGCACAGATCTTGGAAATGGAAAGGTTCAAGTCGAATATCTACCAGAATTGCCTGGAGAATACAGCGTTAGAGTTCTTTGCAATGATAGTGATATCCAGAACTCTCCATTCATGGTACCCATCACTCCAGCTTTGTTAGACAAATGCGATCTGACCAAAGTTTGAGATCAGTTAGAATAAATATGGCTTAATATTAATTTCCAGGCCAAAGTATTTGGACCAGGAATCGAATCAAAACCTTTACCAGTTGACAAAGAGACCACGTTTACAGTGGATACTCTAGATTGTGGACCAGTAACACCAGCAGTTGCTAAATGTTACGACAAACAAGGAAATGTGGTCCCTGTAAAATCAATGAAACAACCAAACGGATTAGAAACATTTGCGTATACTCCAAAAAGAAATGAGGATCATGTTGTTCAAGTCTTGGTCGATAATAAAGAAATTCTGAAGAGTCCATTCAAAGTGAGATATATGAATGTATTGTCAGTTCATAACACATTTATTGTCAGGTCAATGTTGGCCCAACTACTGACAAAGAAGTCACCGCTTACGGACCAGGTCTAACCAGTGCTGAACCGAATACCCCAACAAGTTTTGTGGTCGACGCAACCGCTATCAATGGTACTACAAATAAGATAAAACACTCGATTGTTGATGATAAAAATCGAACCGTCCCAACAAAGACATCAGACATTGCTCCTGGTAAACAAGAGATTTCATATACACCTTCGAATGCCGGAGTTGCAAACGTCACTGTGAATGTATCATATGATGACAAACCAATCAAAGGAAGTCCATTCAAAACCCCAGTTCAGCCGAAGAAAGACAAAAATGGTAACTTGATAATGAAACTTCACTATTATTGATCCTTGGATGTAGTGACTGTAAGTGGTCGTGGGGTTCAGCCGATCGGATTGAGGGTCGATGAGATTGTGAATTTCACAGTTGAGTCAGATGTACCTATCGATGCTAAAGATTTAAAAGCAAAGGTTGTTGGACCAGAGGGTATTCAAGACAAACCAACCGTCACACAAGTCTCACCCAATAAGTTACAATGCACATACGTTCCATCGAAAGTAGGAAATTATTCCATTATCACAGACCTAGAAGGGAAACCAATTGATAAATCACCATTCAAGGTAGATTGAAACATTTTAAACTTCACCATTATTATGTACATAGGTTGATGTGGCACCGAAATCAAAGTCACCAGTAAAAGCATTCGGATCGGGTCTAGAACGGGGTCAAGAAAAGTCTCCTACAATTTTCTTTGTAGAAACAAATGGAGAAACTGGGAAAATTGGTACAATAATTAAGACTATGGAAAGATAACATAATTATGCATTTCTTTAAGGATTCGAAGTCAAAGGTCCGAGTGAAGCTAAATTGTCATGCACAGATCTTGGAAATGGAAAGGTTCAAGTCGAATATCTACCAGAATTGCCTGGAGAATACAGCGTTAGAGTTCTTTGCAATGATAGTGATATCCAGAACTCTCCATTCATGGTACCCATCACTCCAGCTTTGTTAGACAAATGCGATCTAACCAAAGTTTGAGATCAGTTATAATAAATATGGCTTAATATTAATTTCCAGGCCAAAGTATTTGGACCAGGAATCGAATCGAAACCTTTACCAGTTGACAAAGAGACCACGTTTACAGTGGATACTCGAGATTGTGGATCAGTCACACCAGCAGTTGCAAAATGTTATGATAAACAAGGAACACAACTTCCTCTAAAATCTGAAACGCAACCAAACGGTGTTCAACAGTTTGCATATAAACCGAAGTCTGATGGTGGACATATTGTCCAAGTATTGGTTGATAACAAAGAAATTCCTAATAGTCCTTTCAAAGTATCCCTTCATAATGTATTTTTTTATTCATTTCATTTTTCAGTTAAATGTTGAAAATGTGAAGCCTGTTGAAGCTAAAAAGCCATCCGATGGAATTATGGTATATGGACCTGGTCTTAAAGATGCTGAAATTAATTCTGATTCTCCAAACCATTTTTATGTCGATTGTCGACTCTGCGATAGCCCATCTTCCTCCATTCCGAAGGTTGAACTCTTTGATGATAACAACAAAGTAGTTCCATCAGAAATTAAACCTACAAAAACTCCAGACCTTTATGAAGTTACTTATAAACCTCTAGAAAATCCCAATAACAAAGCATTGCATCCTAAAGTGACAGTGGGAGGCGAAGATATCCCAGGAAGTCCATTCACTATTCCATTAACTAAAAAGGATGAGGATTCCAATTATTGTGGAACATTAGAAGATTTGAAACCAAGTAAATAAAATGTCTGCTTTATAAGATAATATATTTTGATAGATGTAAAACTACAATTGCCTCAGACGTTTAAGGTCAAGTTGAATGAAGGAACCAAATCAACACCATGTGTAACAATTTCGGATAAAAATGGAGTTCCAGTTGAGCCAGTACTTGTTGAAAAAGTGAGCCCGAACACATATCAAGCTACTTACACTCCAATCCAACCTGGCCAGCACATAATTTTGGCCTCGGCCGATGGGAAACCTGTTGCTAAAACTCCCGTTGTCGTGTCAGTTGTGGAGGAAATACCTGAAAATGTTGAGAAGATCAAAGTAGAAGGTCTTGCACCGAGTAAGATCTTTTATATTATTTTTCAGATTAGCAAAATTTATTTTAGTGATTGAAGTTAACGCTCCTCAAACCTTTAAAATTTTGTCGCCAGAAAAGACAATTAATCCAGATCTAGTTGATGTTCAAGTTTTAAATCCAAGCAATAAAATCATTCCGATTCTCAAAGAAGCTGTGCGAGATGGAACAAAAGTTACATATGTTCCAGAAGAAAATGGACCACATACTATTGGATGCTGGGTTCAAGACCAACCTATCAATGAAACTCCCTGTATTGTGAAATCTCTTCCAAAAGCCAATATTCATGAAGCCATAAACAAAAAACCAAGTCCAGCCACATTAGCCGTTGAAGAACAAGGTAAATTTGCTTTCATTTTTGATTTGAATACTACTTTATATTTAGGAAGCCAAGTAGGCAAGCCTTGTTCCTTTACAATTGTGAAGGACAATATTAATGATGACATACATAACGTCGATGTTGTCGTTTTGTCACCTGACGACCATCAGCCTATCCCTGTCAAAAAAACAAAATTGCCCAAAGGACTTTTATGTGAATTTGTACCAAAGAAAGCCGGTCCATATTCATTGGCAGCTTCTGTTGATAATACTCCCATTAAAGGCTCACCCGAAACAATAGTTATCCTAGAAAGTCCATTAATAAAAGAAGAACCAATCTTGCAAGAGCAAATTAAAACCTTGAAAGCTGGAAATCCACATAATCCAACACAGAAAGCCAATCCTGGAAAGAACAATAAACCTTATACCGCATTAGAAGAAGCCATCAAGGAAATGAAAGTTAGTGAATAAAGTAAATAACATTAGTAAATATTATTGTAGGAAGCCGCTGTTGAAACCAGCAAGTGGCCACAAAGCAAACCTGATCAACCATCTTCAAAGGTTTTAGTTTATGGAGAAGGACTAGAAAACGTTGCTGCTAAAGAAAAGGCAACCTTTACTATTGATTCTAAAGATGCCCCGTCAGCTCCAATTGGAGTAACAGTTGAAGGTCCTGGTGAGGCAATTATTGATTGCGTGGACAATGGTGATGGAACATGTGGTGTTGCATATGAAGTACCAGTACCAGGATTGTACACAATTAATGTCCTCTATGATAATGTACACATTCCTCAAAGCCCAATTATTGTGCCAGTTTATCCTAAGGACAATAAAAATTTAGATTTGTCTACAATAACTACCTCTGGTCCTGGACTCAGCCCTGAAGGTTAGGAAATTAATACGATAATGCATCTTCAAATAACTTCTAGGAGTATTTAAAGATTGTTTCGCTAAATTTACCGTAGACGCTTCTGAGGTCAGTCCAAACGGACAGGGGACTGTTAAAGCGCTGGTTCAAAGCCCATCTGGTAAACAAACTAGTGGTCTAATAGACAATCTTAATAATGGGAATTATGTAGTTCGATACACGCCTACAGAAGAAGGTAATACTTCATTATTATTTATAAACCGTCACCCTATATGTAGGCCCACATAAAATTAATGTGATGTATGAAGGACTTCCTATTCAAGGGAGTCCTTTTGTTGTGAAAGCTAAACCTGGATTTAATGCTCAACTAGTGACAGCAAGTGGACCCGGACTTCATTCATGTAAAGTTAATGAGAAAACTCAGTTTATTGTCGATCTTGATGGAGCAGGTCACGGAAGTCTTGGATTATCAATTGAAGGTCCGGCAGATGCTGAAATACAATGTCATGATAATAAAGATGGCACATGTTTAGTTGAGTATACCCCAGTGAAAGCAGGAGACTACGACATTAATGTCAAATTCAATGATGAAGATATTTCAGGTATTTATATGTTATTTATTCAGATTATCTTTATTATAATTTTACTTAACTAGATAGCCCATTCCATGTACAAGTTGTTGACGAAGTTAAACCAGAAAAGGTTAAATCCAAAGGACCAATCAAAGACGCCAAGTTGTCAAGACCAAATCATTTTACCGTAGATTGTAGTGAAGCTGGTAAAGCTCCTTTAGAAGTCAAAGTTTCCCAACCTGGAAGTGGGAAATCTGACAAACCAGCCACAGTAAAACAAGTGGAAGGAGCAGTTCCTGGTACTTTTGATGTCTGTTATGTTCCTGAAGAATTGGGTCCATGCTTGATTGATGTCAAGTACAATAAATCTCCCATTCCTGGATCTCCTTTTAAAACTAACGTGGTGCAACCGGCACAAGTGGAAAAAGTCAAAGTTGATGGTGATGGAATCATGCCACCAAATGGAACAATCTTGGCATCTATGCCAGCAATTTTCCATGTCGATACCAAGGACGCTGGAACCAACCCTGATGTAATTGTTGGACTATTTGTAAGAATTTTAGTTGCATAAATTATTACTAAACACCTGTCTGTAATAAGAATCCAAACGGTGAGCCAATGCCCTTACACATCGAGGCAAGACCAAATGGCTTGTACACGTGTGAATATCAAACGCATGATGTAGGAGACCATAAAATCAGTGTTGATGTCGATGGCGCACCTTTACCAAAAAGCCCATATACTATAAAATCCATACCAACAGGGAATCCTGAAAAATGTGTCATTAAAGGTGAGAAAATTTCCAAACGTAACGAATAATTGTTTTACGCATTTTTTGAAGCTGGCAAAGAGAAAACAATAAAAGTGAACAAAGAATCAGTATTAACAATTGAAACGAAAGAAGCTGGAAAAGGACAAATTACTTGTACAGTTAAGAAAATTGAAAAGCAAAAGATTGGACAAGTTGAACAAATCAAGGTACTAGACTCGATAAAAGTCGAGGTTCAAGAGCATCCAGACGGAATTACGAGTGTACATTATATGCCAAAAGAGGAAGGAGAATATTTGGTCGAGGTTAAATATGGAGGTCAATCCATTCCAAATGGGAAGTTTATTCAAACCGTTTGTTTAATAAACTGCAAATTATTATTTTTATCTTTATAATATAGGCTACTTATTCGTTCCAAGAAGTGAGAGAAACAATGGTTATTATTATTATTATTATTATTATTATTATTATTATTATTATTATTATTATTATTATTATTATTATTATTATTATTATTATTATTATTATTATTATTATTATTATTATTATTATTATTATTATTATTATTATTATTATTATTATTATTATTATTATTATTATTATTATTATTATTATTATTATTATTATTATTATTATTATTATTATTATTATTATTATTATTATTATTTTTATTATTATTATATTTTAGACACGCTCTGTACAAAACAAAATTTCAAATGAACTTGCATCGAATGCTTTCCATGGGGTTAACTTTGAGATCAACACCAAAGACGGGGTTCCCGTTGATTTAAATGGTAATAATTATAAATCTATTAGGTTTACAGACATATAATATTCGCAGCTAAGGTCGTGCGACCAAGTGGCTGCATGGAAGAAGTCCCAATAACGTCAAATGACAATTATAAACACAATATTAAAGTTGATTATCAGCCATCTGAAAGGGGCCCTCATCAATTACAAGTAAATAGTCAGGGTAGGCCTATTAAAGGCAGCCCCTTTCAATTCTTTGTTGACACCAAGGGTGAGGGTAGAGTTACTGCTTTTGGTCCAGGACTGAGTTCTGGAACTACAAATGACGTAGCAGAATTCACAGTAATTACTAAGGATGCTGGACCAGGTATTTTATTTATATTTTTAACAAAAATAAAATTCATCGTTAATAATTTCAAGGTGGTTTGTCATTGATTGTTGAAGGTCCGTCGAAAACTGAAATTAAATGTGAAGACAACCATGACGGCACATTCAGAGTTAGCTATGTACCCCAAGCTCCTGGAAATTATAGCATAATAATCAAATTCAAAGACCAACCTATTGCTGGATCTCCATTTATTGCTAAAATTACAGGTCTGTTATAATATTGTCATCACATTACTCATTTTATCATCATTTTAATATTCAAGGAGAGCCCATTAAAAAGAGTCAAGTCGCTGTTGGAAACTCAAGCGAGATCCCTTTGAAAATCCCAACATCTGACATTTCCACTCTTACTGCAGAGTTGACGACTCCTTCTAAAGTCAAAGTCCCTTGTGTAATCAAAAAGATGAACAATGGAGCGCTCGGTATGACTAATGTATGAAAACATTTCTTCTTAAAGATTGAATAGGAGTCTCATTCACACCAAAGGAAACTGGCGAACACCTGGTCAATGTTTATGAAAAGGGAACAGACATAGCTGGAAGCCCATTTAAAGTTAATGTTAAAAATGAGGAGGTCGGGGATGCAACCAAAGTGAAAGTAAGTGGGAAAGGTTTGGAGAAAGGACTCGCAAATCAGAGCAATGAATTCACAATTGATACAAGGGATGCCGGTAAGATAATGTTTTATTTAACTTTTGCAACATGACAAATGGTTCCTAGGATATGGGTCTCTCAATATTTCAATCGAAGGTCCTAGCAAAGCTGAAATTGATTGTAAAGACAATGAAGATGGAATCTGTACCGTGAAATATCTTCCTACCGAACCAGGAAATTACGTCATCAATGTAACTTATGCTGGGAAAAATGTTCTTGGCAGCCCATTTAATGTCAATGTCGAAGGAGACAAAACAGTATCTTGTGAAACACAGAAAATGGAACGCGTTCAAGAAGCGGTGAAGGCTACTCAAGTTGGTGGCAACTGTGAAATAAATCTGAAAATCAATGGTTAAAATGAAAAAACGTGTTAATAATTCTGATCTTTGTGATTGCAGATATGGCACTGAAGGACCTGAAAGTCAATGTCCACACTCCCTCAGGCTTTACAGAACCGTGTGATATTGAAGATACTGGAAATGGAAATCTGCGCATCAAATTTGTAGCTAGAGAAAGCGGAATTCATCACGTATCAGTCTTGCATAAAGATAGGCACATTCGAGGTCAGCTTTAATCTAAGAATTCTATAATTTATGTTGTCTAATTTAGGAAGTCCATTCCAATTTACTGTCGGTAGTGTTGCTCCTGGAGGGTCCAAAGATGTTACTGCTTCCGGACCTGGATTAGAAAGAGGATTCATAGACATAAACAATGAATTCGCAATTTACACAAGAGAAGCCGGCGCTGGAAACATATCTGTTGCGATGGAGGGCCCAAGTAAAGCCGAAATGAAATTTCAAGTAAAAAGAAAATTTGATTAACTTAAATCATCATAAATAAAATCTTCAACCTGTTTAGGAAAGCCAAGACAAAGGAAGTTGTGTAGTTACATATCGCGTATCCCAACCTGGAGATTACGAATGCAGCATTAAGTTTAATGGAGAACATATCGTAAACTCTCCGTTCCATATAATTGTGGAAGATGACACCATTAAGCCAATTGCTGCAAGAGCAGTTTCTTCCTCTTTCACGGAGAAAACCACCGAGAAAACCACTGAAAAAGACGTAACTGAATGAGATATAGTAAATAAAATATTTTAATGATATTCCAGGCTGGAGGATTAATATCAATCACTGTCAGAGCGGAAGATGGCGAAATTCCGAAACTGGAAGCTAGTGTACAAACACCATCGGGAAATATGGAGCCAGCAATCGTTCAGCAAATAGGAGATGGTCAATATGGAGTGAAATTTAGCCCAAGAGAATCTGGAACTCATCTTGTGTTCGTCGAGAACAACAAAAAACCAATTAATGGAAGTCCTTTCCGAATTCCTGTCGGACACTACAAGGCTGATCCAGGAATGGTACATGCAAGTGGTGATGGTTTGTCACACGCGATTGTCGGTATGTTAAAAACTGTTATTGTATTCTATTCGTAGCCGCAATTAAAACATTTTATTTGCAGACAAAAAGGCCAACTTTTTTGTAAATACATCAAACGCGGGATCTGGGTCATTGAATGTGGCCATCGATGGCCCAAGCAAGGTAAACATGAATTGCCACGAGACTGAGGATGGATATGAGTTCACATACGTAGCCACAGCCCCTGGTAATTATGTCATCAACATAACGTACGGTGGAAATTTCCACATTGTCGGATCTCCTTTTACTGTAAAAACAGATTGGATTTGAAATGAAATTTATTTAAATATATTTAACAGGCGGTCGTTGAAGGCAACAAGAGTAGTACTAATGCCAATGAAGTGGAACAACATTCACAAGTAGAAATTGAGGCGTCAGATAAACGATGCGTTAGTCAGTATGCAGAAAAATTTAGCTCAAACGTCGAGAAAATAATTTGTCAAGGTCTTGGTCTGAAACAAGCTCGTTTGAATAGTGTCAACTCATTCTTTGTGGATGCCAGTCAAGCTGGTAATTGGCAACCAATAAATAATACATACGTTATTCTTTGCTTAGGTTATGGGATCCTATTGGTAGGAATCGCCGGTCCAGTGAGACCTTGTGAAGAAGTTGTTGTGAAACATGTAGGAAACAATCAATTTACCGTGGATTACGTTGTCAAAGAATCTGGCACTCATATCATTATGGTACGATGGGGAGATAAAGATATACCTGGAAGTCCATTTATGGTCCATGTGGATTGATTGACAATATTATAATGACTGCATGATCCAATTTACTGGAAACCTCTCTTTATATCTAGGCCTAATAAAATTTTCAATTGTTGATTTTTATTCCTGTGACATTTGAACATTTACTAACATTGAGTTTTTCATTTTAATAAATTATGTTTAAATAAATAACTTTTGTTTATTCAGTGTAACAATTAATAAGTAATTTTTTAATAAGTTCGAATCTGTGGATACTCAAAAAGCTCTAAAATGTTTTGCTGATTATAATAAGTAGATTATTGAAATAAGATTTCCATTTAATAAATATTTCCCGAAAAATTGAATTTTAAATACCTTTTTTATTAAAACATTTCCTTATTTCTTAAATTGCATTCCAAAACGGAAAATGAACAATAATTTTGTTTACCAATGTTATTTTAATCTTTAAAATTAGTATTATAAGAACTTTTTTTCAAATTTCACCACTGATTTCTTTTCCATTGTATTTAATAAAAATCTTGACTGAATCAGTAAATATATCGATGTTTTAGATATATTTACTGATTTATAGTCAAGCTTTTTAATAAATATTTAAAATTATTGTTGGGCAGAGAATTTTGTCCATCCAAGTCGATAGAACAATACAAAATACGAGCAGGAAATGCAAAAAATATTCAACAAAGACATCCATGAAAATGTGATAATAATAGAAATTAAATCAAAACAAAACAAAATAAAAATAGAAAAAAGAAAAGACACCGAGGACAAATCACAGAAAGATTTCAGAAAAAAGTCGGATTAAAAAAATAAGCTAAAATAATATTAATTCATCTGACAATAATTATTATTACAAAAGTCAAAAAATAAAACATTTGATTAAAACAAATAAATAAAAATGAAAGAATGATGTAAAAATAAATAAGAATATATATATATATATATATATATATATATATATATATATATATATATATATATATATATATATATATATATATATATATATATATATATATATAGCAACCGGGTACCAAATCCGAGTATTTGGATGTACTATTTGCCGGATCCGGATACGAACCGAATACCAATATTTTTAAATGTATTAAAAAATATCTCAAATAAATATTACTAAATACTTACACACTTCAAGTTCACTTCAGTTCATATAATTAAATTTTTTATGTTCTATTTTTGTGTCCATCTTTAGTTATATTTTAGTTTTTATAATTAATTATATAATGAAGATGTGAACAACAAGGTATTTGCGTGTGTATTATTTTCCGAGGCGAATAATTCCGAAAAATACGATATCCGGCCGGAGAGATTTCATTAAGTATTTACGAAACGAAAGTTACTTATTTTGAAATTATAGAAGGTTTTTATAAAGAATTCATAAGAATAAAATTTATTATTNTGATAAAACTATTGCCATATAATTCTTTACGAATATCCACATCGCATTTCATCATGCTTTTATACCTCGTCTTGTTAGGGTTGCGTCTGGGCTCGTTTGTGGCATGCGCAGGCGTTTCAATAATAATACATACAAATAGTATAAAAATAATTACTATAAATAGATCATGTTGAGGTTGAAAAATTAAATTATTTTAAATTTGATAGTTTCGAGTGAAAAGAAAACCGAAATTGATCGATGACTTATTTTAAAGCTCACTCCAAGACCTTTCGAGTGAGGTATAGACATCCTTATTATCATTATTATTGGTAAAGATATTATTATATTTTCAAAATATTATTTTTTCAAGGTCGTATGACTCATCCAATGTCATTCTCAAGGTCGTATGTCTCATCCAAGGTCACATTATTATTTTTCAAAATTTGTTTTCTTTCGACAAAGTGGAAATGCTTGTACAAAATTTGTTATTATTTAGTGGTTATGTCTCTCTATATATATTCTTTTCTATGGAAACAGCTGAATTTAATCTCTCACAATTTCTCTTTAATTTGAACAGCTGGTAATAATATTGCCAGGAAATTCCGGTTGAGTTATAATGCTTTTTAAACACAGCTGGTTATTCTCTGAAAATTGCTGTTTAATCAATATTGATCAAAATTGATTTCTTCCCCTCTAACTAATAGTCCATACGTATTTATATTAGTTTACTAATTATAAATAATAATTATAGTAATTATATATATATATTTATTTATAAATTACTTATTATCTCAATCTAGTAGTTTGATTATAATAATTTTATTTATTCTATTTTTAACAATTATTTAATTTTTTTATTGTCCCTATCGTCCTAACCTCTATACGGCTAATAAAATTGCTCTTTGACCGAGCCCAACCCCAACAGAACCTTAAAAATAAAAATGTAATTAAAAACTATGGATTGGTTTAAAGTTTTAAAGTTTTAAGATATAAAATTAGTTTGAAAAGAATTTCCCTATGAAAGTGTATGGGTTAATTCATATTTAATATTAATTAATATTTAAATAGTTGATTAATGATTACTTATTCAAAATTTTTTGTCAACATTATTTACAAATTTATTGAAGTTGGAAAAAGTTTCTAAATTAAAATTTCAAATTATTGATTATTATTTAATTAATATTGAAATATTGAAATTGATCTTATTTAACACTAGATTTACGGGTAAAAATATCCGTAAAATAGGTATACTTAATTCGATATGCGAAATGAGGGAGTCGATAGAGAAGAGTAATTAAAAAAAAACCAACAATGTATTCAAAAATAATTAAATCAGTATTATATATATGTCGCAATAGAATTTTAAATGAGTCAAATTGTTTCAGTCCGTAAATCTAGTGTTAAATATTTATCAATGAAAATTATTAGTTTCTACTAGGCCTATATTTAAAATTTATTACTAATTTTAAAATAATCAATAATAATATATAAAGTTAGATATCTGTTTGTTTAAATAATTTGGATTTGGCAGATTTTGTGAATTAATTAAAACTTGTTAGTTAGAAATTCTTTGATTAAATATATATTATTAGTTTGAAGATTTTTGTTGCAAATTTAAAGATGGATCTAAAGATGGATTTAACTGGCGACCACGCCGAAAATCAAAATATCAACGCCATTTCAAAATCGACCAAATCGCTAATGCCTACCGAAATCATGCCAAGACATGCTCACACTGAACATCAGACGATATGATGGACGAGGTTTAAAAGAAGCCGAAGAATGGATCAGAGATATAGAAGAATGGTTGCTGACAAATGGACAGCGATTGACAAGCACTTTCGATGTGTTATTAGTGGCAGAAGCAAAGACATTGTGGGGAAACGTCAGAGAAACAGAAACAACAGATGTAAAAGCCAAAGCGTGATTCTTAAATACGTTCACAATTACAAAATCAATAACTGACAAAATCAGAGAATTGGCAGCTATGGAACAGGAAGATGATGAAAGGTTTGCAGCTTTTGAGATACGGCTAAGGAAAGCTTTAGCTGAAGTTATAAATTCAGGACAATCTGAAGAAGATATTGTTCAAGATCTCATCGCAAATAAAGCACGCGATGCGAGACTGAGAGAGATACTATTGACGAAACCAGAAACAAATATTGAAAAAACGAGATCATTGGCGAAAATTTTGAAAGTAACAAAAATGGAAACCATAAACAGAATTTATTAAAGCAATCGGTCAAAGAACATACGCTAGCGTGACTGAGGGAGGGAAGATGAGAATTCAAAAGAATACCCAAGATCCCATGCATACATCATCACAAAGAAGACTACCAGAAGACCAATTTAGTCACCACAGATCAAGAAGAGAAGAACATCCTATACGCGGACCAATACAATACGAAGGAAATAACCATGGTCGTCGAGAACAATCTCCAAGAGAACAATTCTTGAGAAATGCGAGAATCCCGAATAGCTCAGAAAGGAAGCTGCCAGCAATATCCATGAAGAATATTGCAAGGAGGCTGTACAATGAAAGTAGGGGACTACCACAAGCATCGGTCCCAAAATTAACGGTAGGTGATTGTTTTTGCTGTGGCGAAAGGGGACATAGAAGGTATGAGTGTCCACTGGGAAATAAATGTCTGATATGTGGCAAGGAAGGACACGGGTTCCGAGATAGTTTTTCGTTACGGAAAGATGTTACACAACGATATCAAAGAATAGCGTGCATAGAAGAAGAAGATTTAAAATCTGAAACAAGAGATTACACCGAGAACGGCCAGGATTTCAGAATGGATCACAGCAATATGGAAGATAGATACAATGTCCCTGAGAAATATACTATATTGAGAGAAGACGGAAAAAACATCAGCGACTCCATGGGTTTCATTTCGTCGGTGGAGTCAAGACAATAAATTGTGAAATAGGAAATGAACGACGAAGAGACGAGGCAGAAGAAGAGATGTACCAGACGAAAGATGGAAGAAATTGGAGTAAAATAATGTTGAATAATGCCGAAACAGAGATGTTATGGGATTCTGGAGCATCAGTAACAGTTATGAGCAAGAATTTGTGGGAGAAAATAGGCAAACCAGAACTTAAACGTAGTATGATATTATTGTGCGGAGTTTTTTCAACTGGAGGTGAAGAAGCAATGGGATACATGACTATACCAGCCACGTGGAATCAGAAGACCAAAATGATCACAGTAGTAGTGGTAAAAGAGATCAAACCCGAATTCATAGGAGGCATTGATACAATGAAAGAGTTTGGAGTAAAGTTAATGAAAATCAATAATATAGAAACGTCATTGATAAACAAAATTTACACTGATGAAGAAAGAATAAATAAAGCACTAGTGGCGATGGCAGGCGAGAATAATAAAGATATGGAAGGAATGATCAGGGAATTCGGCGGAATTTTTATGGCATCGAAATTCGATCTGGGATTTACAAACTTAGTTCGACATGAGATGCGGATAACAGGAGGCCCAATAATGCAACATCCTCGACGTCAACCAATGCACATGGAGAAAAGGATTGAAGAACTGATAAAAGAGTTAAAGAAAGCAAATGTTATTCGGTGTTGCAAGAGTCCTTGGAATGCCCCGTTAGTGATAGTAGGGAAGAAAGATGGATCTATCAGGATGTGTGTAGATTATCGTGGATTAAATTCCATAACAGAAAAAGAGTCATTTCCGATGCCTAACACCAAATTCTTACTAGACTGTCTCGCGAATGCAAAAATATTTTCGTCAATCGATTTAGGTCAGGCGTATTATCAAGTGGAGTTAGCTCCAGAAATTCAAGAGATGACTGCATTCAGTACAAGAGAAGGACAATTTTGCTTCAATAGACTACCATTTGGCTTAGCAACAGCTCCTGCGACATTCCAGAGACTGATGCACACAGTGCTAGAAGGAATGCTATTCAAGGGAGTAGTAGTTTATCTAGATGATATCTTGGTATATGGTAAAAGTCAAAAAGACCACGATGAGCTATTAAGGGAAATATTCAGAAGAATTAAATTGGCAGGACTGAAGATAAATCCAGAAAAATGCAAATTCAATAAAACAGAATTGTGTTTCCTTGGTCACACAATTAACGAGAAGGGTATCCAGACAAACAGGAAGAAAGTGGAAGAGATCGAGAAAGCAGAAGTACCAAAATGTTCAAAACAATTGAGATCGTTTCTCGGATTAACGAACTACTATAGAAGATTCATCAAAGACTATGCCAAAATCGCCGAACCATTATACGCTGCAACATCTGGATGCGATAAAGATATAAGTTGGACTAAAGAATGCAATGAGAGCTTCCAAACTCTGAAGAGACAGTTGTGCGAAGCACCTATCCTTGATTTTCCAAGAGAAGATAGGACTTTTATCTTAGACACAGACGCTCGTTTTGGAGCCATTGGTGCAGTTTTGAGTCAAATTACAGAAGATGGAGAAGAATCTGTCATAGCTTATGGCTCGAGACATATGTCATCACATGAAAAGGGATAACCAGGAAAGAACTGCTCGCCGTACATGAATACGTCATGCATTTTAGAGAATATCTGTACGGAAAAAAATTCATAATTCGCACCGACCACAAGGCATTGGTTTTCATGAACACTACAAAAACGCCAATCAGTCCGCAGTTCCAAACATGGTTAGCTAACCTGTCGGAATATGATTTTGAACTAAAATATCGGAAAGGCGAAGAACACTAGAATGCAGATGGACTATCAAGATTAAAAAGTATGGTTTGCACTCAGTGTCAAACAAGACATGAAGAAGCTAAGCAAGGAAAATCAAAGATTAGATATATATATACTATCCAAAGAACAGAAGCTATGGAAAAAGTATGGGAACAACAACAAAAGGACATTCGGTTTCGAGAGCTGCGAGAGATATTGGAAAATGGATGTACACGGGAGAAAAAGAATTGTTTTCCTTTTAACGTAAAAAATACACGAATTGATGGAGGATTAATAACAGTAGAAAAGAACAAAAATATCTTAATGTTAGTCCCAGAAACATTTGCAGGCCTGTTAACAACAACACTACATGAAGAACTATGTCACATTGGAGTTAAGAAATTATTTCATTATATAAAAAAGATATTTTATTGGCCGAAAATGCAAGAAACAATCCAACTCTGTTTACGATGTTGCGAGATCTGCGCTAAGAGAAAGATCGATCAGACAAGAACCAAGGAAACATTTATTCCTAGATATAGCTCTGAATTCCTAGAACAGATTGTTATAGATGTGGCTTACATGGAAATAAACGCCATGAAAAAATATATGGTAGTAATGGTGGACCGTTTTAGCAAACTGATTTCTTTAACTGCAATAACAAAGCAAGACGAAGGGACCATTTTCAAAACAATACTTAATAGTTGGATCTATCGATTTGGAAAACCGAAGAGCATTTTAACAGATAGAGGCCGAAATTTCGAAGGGAATTTCCTAAGACAAAAGCTACAGAAACTTGGAATCAAACAGGAATTCAGCTCACCTTATCAGCACCAATCAAATGGTTTAGCCGAAAGAGCCATACGAACGATAAGAGATCTTATTACAGCAACATTGGCAGGCGGATGTGAAGAGAGAAACTGGCACGAACTTCTACCCAGAATAGAGTTCACTATAAATAGCAGTCGACAAAGTGCTACAGGTTTATCACCATTTGAGATAATCTATGGACGGAGTGTTAACCTACACTCTAACCTGAAACAAACCGAGATATCAAGAAGCGAAAGAATCGAAGACGCGAGATTTAATTCGAGTAAAGCCGCAGACACTATGAGAGCTATGGATAAGACAAAGATGGGCACTCGTGTTTTCGAGGTGAGAGAGGAGGTACTCGTACGTAAAGAGCCGCAGAACAGGCACAAGGATGGTATGCAATACGATGGCCCATATAAAATCCCCAGATTTCTATCACCTCATCGAGTCGAACTACATTCACAAGAAGGAACGAAAGAAAGAAGAATCGAGTGGCTGAAGAAGTGGAGAAATTCTTAAGAAGGGGAGAGTTAGATATCTGTTTGTTTAAATAATTTGGATTTGGCAGATTTTGTGAAATAATTAAAACTTGTTAGTTAGAAATTCTTTGATTAAATATATATTATTAGTTTGAAGATTTTTGTTGCAAATTTAAAGATGGATCTAAAGATGGATTTAACTTATAATAATAAATTACTAAATTTTAACCCATAAAAAGTTAATTATCAATAATTAAATGTAGCAGATTTATATATAGCATATAATATAATTTATAAAAGCAATATACAAAATTAAATTAAAGAATAATTAATTAAAATAACGAGGAATTATTATATTTAATAAATTTATAATAACAAAAAACTTATAAAAATTATAACAAATATATTAGAAGCATTATTAGAAGGAATTATGCAACCCTTTGCTTTTTGGCTTCTGAGAAGGTGCTTAGAGATTCATTTCCTGCAGCTTGTCGTTTCACTGGTTTTCTTGGAAGAAATTGCAAAAATTTATTTTTATCCTTATCTGACAGATATTGTGGCACAGTTGATTTTTTGACATGAATAACTTCAATTTCTATTTTAATCAAGCTTTCAAATTTTGAGATTTCTTTAACAACTGACAGATTCTTACTATTCTTTTTCACTTCAAATCCTAGAAACCATCGGTTAATGTATTGAGATATCTTACCAGACTCATTCATTTCATGGCAATTGAAAGTCTGAACATTTATGTGGACCAACGTAATTGATTCGTTCTTCTCCAGATATTGCGCAAATATTCTCAATTTTGATTCGATTAGACTTGAGTTTTTATTGAATTGGCTTTCATCGGGATCTTTTAGCGTAACCATAAAATAATGCTGATAAATAAAAAAGAATTTGGATTCAAACAAATCCGAAAGATTTTTATTTCCGTTTGTAATTTTTTGACATAACTCATAGGCATTTTTCATGTGATTGAGAATGATCTTTTTGTGACTTTCTGTGACATTATAAGTTGAATTTTGACATGGATAACTTGGCGTAATTATCGGAAATATATGATATGAATCCTTTGGATTAGTTTGTGGATTCCATTGAGGTAAAGACAAAGCACTTGATGATGTCATGTTTCTTAAAAGAATTGGAGTAGGCCATTTCCATTTGATTCCAAATAAGTAAAAGAATTTCGTTACTATTGTAAAAGCAGATGCAGCTGGCCATAGTTGACATACTCTTGCCACTAATATTGCCCAACTGACACCTCCCAAAAATCCCATGGCATTCGAATATATTCCACATCGTTTTGACCACAGCTTTATTGTTCTTAGAGCACATCGAAATACATTTTTATTGTAAACAAGAGATGATATGTCATCAGTTACTCTAACACCGTTGATACTACGGATATCCTTTTCGTCCATTCTACGCATCAACTCTTCAGTATTATCGTTGAGATTCAAGCTATCAGGAACTATCGATTCATCAATACTTGCAAATAGCAAGTCCATTTCGATGTCACACAATTTCATTGTCATTAAAGGGACAAATGCATCTGGGAGAACTTGAATATCTTTTACTAGAGAACAATTTCGAAGATATTCATAAAGTTCTTTAAAGAATTCTTCTCTTGAAATAAATTTAGGACAAATGAGTAAAGTGTCAATGTCAGCTCCAATGAAATCCGTATTCAACCTATAAGAACCAAATGCAAAAAGTTTCCCCTTGATTTTTTTTGCAATTCTCTCCGGATAAAAATTTTGAAGAGCTTTTTCATAGATCCATGAATTGCATAGTTTTTCTAATTTATTAAGTGCTTCTTTTCGATGTTCTATTTCCGATTTCGACAGGAATACTTTTGTGTTTTTAAGAGTTAATTCCAAATCATTTGATAATTTTATTTCTTTTTCTGTAGATTTCTCTAAAGTTACAAATCCCGTAATTCCGAGACATTCTGATGGAATACTAACTTTATTTTCTAACATTTTGTAAATTTGTTTTAATTATCTTTATTAAAGGAAACTCAAATAAGTACATTTTCAATTATAATTTTATTTATTAATGATTGTATTGGATAATAAAAATAATTTATAGTAATAATAATAATTTATTATTATTATTATTATTATTATTATTATTATTATTATTATTATTATTATTATTATTATTATTATTATTATTATTATTATTATTATTATTATTATTATTATTATTATTATTATTATTATTATTATTATTATTATTATTATTATTATTATTATTATTATTATTATTATAGTTACAACAATTGGTTCCATCTAAAGATTTATTAAATTAACACAGAGTGATCACTCTTAAATAGTAATGTATATTGCGTAATAACTAACACATTGTATCGAATTACGCAATATACTCTGAACTGTTCACATTTGGTCCTTGGCCTCTAATGTAATATCATTACTCTCCCCTTCATAAGATTGATGCCATCTCTTTAACCATTCGATTCGTCGGTGCCGCGTCGTATCTGGATATTGCAATTCAACTTGATGATCTGAAACAAATCTAAGAATTTTATATGGACCATCATATTGAATATCATTTTTGTTTCTTATATGTGGTTCTCGTCTTACTAGTACCTCCTCCCCAACTTCAAAATGTCGTTTAATTCTTTTGTCTTTTTCGAATGTTCTCATATTTTGCGCAGCTTGCTTGTTATTCTTTTGTGCTTCTTCCGAAATATCGTGTACTTGATGTTTGAGTCTAGAATTAGCGTGTAACGTTATTTTCCGTCCATATACTATCTCAAATGGTGAATATTTTGTAGAACTTTGATAAGTTGCATTTATACTGAATTCAGTTCGAGGCAGCAGTTCGTGCCACTGTTTTTCAGCACAGCCCCCTTTCATCGTAGTCACAAGTAAATCTCGCATTGTTCTGATAGCTCTTTCCACTAAGCCATTCGACTGATGTTGATATGGCGAGGCGAATTCTTGCTTTATTCCAAGTTGTTCTAATTTTTCCTTAAAATATTTGCTTTCAAAATTTCACCCTCTGTCTGTCAATATACTTTGAGGTTTACCATATTTGTAAATCCAATTGTTCATTAGCGTCTTCAAAATAGTTTTTTCATCTTGGTTTGCTGTAGCCGTTAAACTTACTAATTTGCTAAACCTATCAATAATAACGATAACATACTTTTTGTCGGTTGAAGTTCTCTCCATGAAAGCAACATCCATCACAATCTGTTCTAGAAATTCAGAACTTTCGTGTGGAATTAAAATTTCCTTTGTCCTCCCTTGGTCTATTTTCCGTCTTGCACATGTGACACATCGTTTTACTATCTCTTTAACGGTTTCTTGCATTTTCGGCCAGAAAACATTCCCTTCCAAATAATGAAACAGTTTCTTAATTCCAACGTGACATAAATCTTCATGTATTTTAATCACTAGTTTAGATTGATAGCTTTTTGGGATTATCACTAGATCTATTTTGTCTGATTCCAATACAAGCATATCATCCGATATCTTTAACCGATCTTTATATCTGAATAAAAAACTATTTAGAAACGATTCCTTCCGAAAATCTATCTGATTCTTAAGAATTTCCATCACTTCCTGGAACAATTTATCTTTCCTCTGTTCTTCCATAATTTCTAACATTGTCTGTGTTTTTTGTATCAAATTGATATATCTTACTCTTGACCTTTCTTGTTTATGTTGTACATGTGCTGTCTGACACTGTGCACATAAACTACCCTCGATCCTTGATAATCCATCTGCGTTTGCATGTTCTTCACCTTTCCGGTATTTCAATTGGAAATCGTATTCCAATAGATTAGCCATCCATGTCTGAAATTGTGGACTTATTGCTTTTTTATTCGTGCTCATAAATACTAAAGCTTTGTGATCTGTTCGAGCCACGAATTCTTTCCCGTATAAATACTGTCTAAAATATAAAACATATTCATGCAATGCCAATAACTCTTTCCTTGTTACGCAGTATCCCTTTTCATGGGCCGTCAGATTTCTTGAACCGTATGCGATAACTATTTCTGAACCGTCTTCTTTTATTTGACTCAACACTGCTCCAATAGCTTCAAAACTGGCATCAGTATCCAATATAAATTTACGGTCTATACGAGGAAAATCAAGAATAGGTGCTTGTGTTAAGGCTTCTTTAAGTTGTTTAAAACTGTTTTCACAATTTTCTGACCATTCGATTGTTTTATCACAACTTGACGATGGTGCATGTAGGGGTGCTGCTATTTTAGCATAATCTTTGACAAATCGTCTATAGTAATTTGTCAAACCTAGAAAAGATCGAAGTTGTTTAGCACACTGTGGTTTCGTCGCTTCTGTAATTGACTTGATCTTCTCTGAATTTGTCTGTATTCCATCTTCACTGACGGTGTGACCAAGGAATTTTAATTTGGTTTTGTAAATTTCGCACTTCTCCGGATTTATTCTTAGTCCTGTTTTTTTATTCTTTTGAAAACTTCTCGTAATCGCTCATCATGTTCAGACTGGTCCTTGCCATATACCAGAATATCGTCTAAATAAACAATTGCTCCATTAAACAATATACCCTCTAACATCGTGTGCATTAATCGCTGAAATGTTGCTGGAGCCGTTGATAATCCAAATGGAAGTCGATTGAAACAAAATTGACCTTCTTTGGAACTAAAAGCCGTTTTTTCTTGTGCTTCTTCTGCTAATGCGACCTGATAGTATGCTTGTCCAAGATCTAAAGAAGAAAAGAATTTAGATCCTGATAGGTTATCGAGTAATTGGAATATGTTGGGCATAGGAAAAGATTCTCTTTCTGTCATCTTATTCAACTCTCGATAGTCTACGCACATTCTAATTGAGCCGTCTTTCTTTCCTACTACAACCAATGGAGAGCTCCATGGACTTTTACATCGTCTTATAACTCAGGCTTTTGTTAACTCTTTTATCATATCTTCAATTTTCTGTTCTAGATGCATCGGTTGTCGTCTTGGAAATTGCATTGTTGGATTCCCAGATGTATTAATTTCGTGCTCTACAATTCTTGTGAATCCTAAATCAAATCTGGCTGCCATAAATATTGACCCGAATTCATCTAATAATTTGTTAATTGTTGGCAATTCATTTCTTCCCAATTCCTTTTTTGCTTTTTGCCTTCTCTCGTCATCAGTATAATTGCTAATCTTTGTCTCGGATTCGATATTGTTAATTTCCATCAACTGCACTCCAAATGCTTTCAAGGTATCTATCCCACCAATAAAACCTGGAAATATATTTTTAATAACAATTATTTTGATAGTCCTCATCTTATTGTGCCAATAAACATTTACTTCTGTACATCCCTGTGGTTTTTGAGTTCTTGGAAAAACTCCACATATTTTGATTTCACTGCTGCTTAAACGTGTACTGCCAATTTTATTCCATGTTTCCTCATTCATCACTGTATTTGAAGCTCCAGAATCCCACAACATCTCAATCTCAACATCATTTATCATCATCTTGCTCCATTCTCTTCCATCTGATGTCGCATACCTCATTCTCTCTGTTCTGTCATTCCGATTTTCTTCCTTTACAACCCCATTGACGAAATGTATGCAATAGAGTTCCTCGTGTTTTTTTCAGTTTCCACATCATGAATTGCATAATCATTAATTGATTCTCTTGTTTCTGCATCATCCGAGTAATTTCTTCCGTTTTCTTCGTCATGCACACAAGCTATCATTTTCTTATTCTCATAGTTATGTTGTTCTTTCTTTCTTAATAAATAACAATCACGAAAATTATGCCCTCCCTTACCACATATCAATCATTTATCTTTTAGTGGACATTCATATCTTCTGTGCCCATATTCGCCACAGCAAAAACATTGGCCTGACTGTAATTCGCCGTTTCTTGGATCAGGAAGGCCTCTAGATCGATTGTATAATCTCTTGGCAATGTGTTTAAGCGAAACCGTTGGCGTCCTTCTCTGCACATTCCGTTCGACTGCATGATTCATTTCGTTATTTCTGCTATACAAATTATCTGGTAAATTCTCTCTTCTGTAATTTCCTTGGCTTCTTAATACATTGGTGTTACTTCCATTTGTTTCTCTTGTAAACGTTTCTGAATTTCTTCTCCTTGTTGCTTCCGCGTAACTACTCTTCTTTATTACCATAATTTCTTCCGTCTTTTCTTTTGATTCCACTTTTTCGTAAATTTTGGCCAGTTGATTTCGTTCTTCTGCTGTCATCGATGGTTTCATTGTTAGAGCATCCTTTAATCTTCTGTCTCTGACGCGTCCAGTTATAATTTCATTGGCAATCTCCTCTACCCTCATTCCTGAATTAATAACTTCACTCACTAATTTCAATACCCTGATTTGGAAGGTTGCATATCTCTCATTTTCCTCTTGTCTAATTGCAGCAAGTTCTTTAATCATGTCTATAATAGTCAATCTAATTGTAAATGTTTCGGAAAACCACACTTTAGCTGCTTTATCTGTTGTTTTTTCTGTTTTGAAATTTTTCCACAGTGTAGCCGCTTCATCGCAAAGGAGAAAATCGAATGCTTCTGTCCTCTTCAAATCATTCCTAGCGATCCAATCTTCAATTGTCTGTATCCATTTTTCAGCTTCCTTGGTACACCTGCCGTCGTATCTTCTAATTTCCATATCCAAGAGTTCTTGTGCACGTTTCGGTAGCGCGTCTCTTGCAGACTTTTTCCCTTCTCCTCGAGTCGTCATTGTGTGAACATTTTCGGCGTGGTCGCCAGTTACAATAATTGGTTCCATCTAAAGATTTATTAAATTAACACAGAGTGATCACTCTTAAATAGTAATGTATATTGCGTAATAACTAACACATTGTATCGAATTACGCAATATACTCTGAACTGTTCACATTTGGTCCTTGGCCTCTAATGTAATATCATTACTATTATTATTATAATTATCTGTTTCCATAAAAAGTTAAGATGAAAATATATTGAATTCAAGACACTGGATAATAGTTCGACCCTTCTACCATCAGAACAATGAATCATAACTGATCTTCCATGTCTTTTTGCGCATAAAATAAATGAAGCCATTGAGCGAGCTTGACCGATACACCAAGTTGAAATTGGACTTCGGATGTGCTGCATTGCATCATCTACCGCCAATCCTGCTTGTACTGCACCTTTTGAGCTGTTTACATACATTTGAATTGGAGCTTTAGAATTCTCAGAATGCAGATATAAAGGTTGTACAATCGTCAGACTAACAACATCGTCATTTAATGCTTCGGCAACATCCCAAGCTGATTTTAATATCTTGCTTAAATATTCCAACCAATATGACTTTTCAATGCTTGCGGGCCAGTTTTCAATATTCAGAGAAAACATAGATATACAATCAAAGGAACTGCGAATACTGTGGCTATTTTCTAATTGCATAAAGACTATTACAGCTTCACCATAGCTGGTTTGCTCAAAGATTGGTGGCATAAATGTACTACAATAATTTCGATCATTCTTTGAACCATTTTCATTTTCCATTTTTAACTGCAGTCGAAAAAATTCAAACATTCAATAAAAATATCTTTCTTCCAGAAAAGTCTCTTTTCAAAACAACCTCACTCAATTCTAAATCAAATATAAAAAGCCGAACTATACTATAAAAAAACAACCTACTTCTGGCGTCTGTGTGCGCACACTCACAAAACTCGGTCCAATCTTACCGCGCACACTCACAAAACTCGGTCCAATCTTACCGCGCACACAGACGCGATGCAAAAACCACCAAACAAGCCGCCAGTCAGAGGTAAGTAACATTCCCCCCTCTGACTGGTCGAAACAATTATCATTATTATTATTACTATTATTATTATTATTATTATTATTATTATTATTATTATTATTATTATTATTATTATTATTATTATTATTATTATTATTATTATTATTATTATTATTATTATTATTATTATTATTATTATTATTATTATTATTATTAATTTGATTATCGTTGACATCGTATACTAGTAAGTTGAATTTGCAATATAATTATTTAACAGTTTGGATATTTCTTCAATATTAAAATAATAATAATAATAATTATTATAATAATATTAATATTAATAATAATAATAATTATAATAATAATATTAAACAATTAAATGATAATTTAAGCCTGTAGTTGGCAAGTATATATTTAATAAAATGAAACTAGTTTCCGATATAAATTCTAAATATAAATTTCGTCACTAATATATACAATGGAACCTAAAAAATTAAATTTAATTAGGGTTCCACTAATGATGATTGCTGTCGTTTATATTTATGTTGAAAATTTAATGAATTTGGGAAAATTGTTTAAATATTCACCTGATATCGGTAAATAATTTTCATTGCGATTTAAATAAAAATTATTTATTTTCAAAATTTGTTAAATTAGTTTCAATTTTTTAAATATGAATTGAAATTTCATGCACGAAATTGTAAATCTCTTGCATAATATATATATATATATATTTCAAATCATGATTTCTTTGGATATGAACATTATGAAAGTAGGATTATCCCCAGCATCAAAAACGCTTATATACACCGTGAAAGTAATTCAATGATGATTATTTGTAAAAGAGGTTGTGGGAAAACTTTTAATTAAAAGTTTGTTAAAAAATTTGAATAATGATGAAAAATTTCGTACTAATGTCTATCTAGTTAATTTAAATGGATTTTTACAAACGGATGATAAATGCGCTCTTAAATCTATTGCATTTCAATAGAAATGTCATTTGAGAGAGAATGAAGAAGAGGAATTTACATCGGATAATTTCAGCGAAAATTTTAAATATATATTTTCGTTTCTAACATTTGGTGACCGTGACAGCATTTGTCTCTTATTTATCATTGAAGAATTAGACGTGTTCCTCCTTGACGGATTATTTTCAACAATTCCGTGCAAAGGCCATTGCATAAAATGGTCTTGAGCCTCTTAATTTCTATGGCATTCCCGGTATGTCATGGGCCTCTGCGCTTATGACATTAACGGAACCTTATAGAACTATTGCAGGACATGGAAATGTTTAATTTCTATGAGGGAGGAATACGGGGTGGATTAACATTCGTAAACAAACATCTTTTCGCGAGTTCTGAGGATACTGAACTCTTGTATATAGATATCAATAACTTTTATGGATTGCGCTCTTAGCCAAAATCTTCCTTATAGTGACTTTGTTTGGGTGCATGAGAATCTGAATGATGTGCTGAGTGAATGTATGAATGAAAATATTGAAATCATTCCATATGGCTATACTATGGATGTTGATATCGATATTCCTGAGTGTATGCATGATTATTTGAATGATTTTCCTCTTGCTCCTGAGAAAATGTGCCCGCCTGGTACGAAAGTGGAGACGTTGATGATCACGCATTGGCAAGAGAAGAACCATGTTCTTCATTGGAAGCTTCTCAAGCTTTATTACTCTCTTGGTGCCAATGTTGTACATATCCATAGGGCTATAAAATTCAAGGAAGCACCGATTTTTAAAAATTATATAAATAAAAATACACAGCTAAGAGCTGAAGCAGCAGAGAAATGTTAAGAGATTTATTCAAATTGTATAATAATAGTCTTTACGGTAAATCCGCAGAGAATTTAAAAAAACGTTTGAATTTGAGGCTATGCAATTCATCAGCAAAGATGATTGTATACGCCTCTAAACCAACTTTTAAAAAATCAATTAAAATAGCTGATGATTTGATTGCGGTTCATCTGAATAAAGATTCAATATGTTTAGACAGACCTAGCTACATAGGTCAATCAGTGCTAGACCTGTCTAAACTGCGGATGTATGAACTGCAATATCATGAATTGGACAAATATATATCAAAATGCCAATGTGATATAAATATCGTTGCCGGCGACACTGATTCGTATTTCCTTGAGGTTAGGCACGTGAGGTTAGGCGTTCTATTTTATAATTTCAATTATTGAAAACTTGTTATAGTTTTCATTGCTCTTTTCATCATTAGATACTGTTTATTATTTACAATAATAATAAATATTAAACTCTATAAGTATCTAATAAAACTCTATAAGTATCTAATAATAAAAAGAGTAATATGGTTTAAAACTTTTTACAGTTTAATGTTATAATATTTATTGAAAATGTATGTTGCAGTCAGCATGCAAATACATATGTATCGATAGTAGTAGTAGTAATAATAATAATAATAATAATAATAATAATAATAATAATAATAATAATAATAATAATAATAATAATAATATTAATAATAATAATAATAATAATAATAATAATAATAATAATAATAATAATAATAATAATAATAATAATAATAATAATGATAATAATATTAATAATAATAATAATAATAATAATAATAATAATAATAATAATAATAATATTAATAATAGTAATAATAATAATAATAGTAATAATAGTAGTAATAGTAATAATAAGAGTAGTAATAATAATAATAATAGTAATAATAATAATAATAATAATAATAAAATAACTTTGAAAATAATTATAATATTAATAATATTAATAATAACAATAATAGTAATAATAATAATAATAATTATAAGATAACGCCAATCAAACATTCTTTTCACGATATATTTCGACAGTTTTCCTGTTATCATCAGGTGGGATATAATAACTCATTAAATTTAGGATTTTAAACAAATTTAATTATTTATATAAAAAATCTTTTCATTTTATAAAAAAATATATTATTTTTTTAAAATTTTAACATTTAAAATTTAATTTAATAATTTAAAATTTTTTTTATTAATTATTTAATTTAACACAACAATCAATACATACAATACACAAAAGCTTATTTAAAAACACTCAACACACAAGTATTTATTGCATTCTGCACATTAATTTTCGGATTCAATGATTTTATCAACAACGCCTCACAAATCACACGTTCCCAATAATTCTCGAAGTTTTTTAAATAAAATTTTAAAATCAGACATACCTATTTTAATCTTACAGCCCTTATTGTGCTCACCAATATGGGTCAAAGCCTTCGGTCTACAATGTTCTCGAGCTCGAATACAGAGATGACGGGAAGTCTCTCCAATGTATGTGGCATTACACCCATTACATGTAAACTGATAAACGAGATCGGAACACAATTCAACCGGAGTTTTTGACTTATTAATAAACATATTGCGTACTTTCCATGAAGTTGACACTATCCTATAGTTTAAATTCCCTAACTGCTTTCTTATCTTCACTTTATAATTCTTAAAACCTTCTGAGTACGGCGATACTAACACAAATTTAGGCTCATCATCCTTGCTCACACTATTTAATTTATTTAACTCATCAGACTCACACACCTCAACAAAATCACATCCAGATTTTAACTCATCAGACTCACACATCTCAACAAGATCACACCCAGATCCTAAGGATCCATGTTTAAATGTTAAAATTTTAAAAAAATAATATATTTTTTTATAAAATGAAAAAAATTTTTTATGTATAATTAAATTTGTTTAAAATCCTAAATTTAATGAGTTTTTGACTTATTAATAAACATATTGCGTACTTTCCATGAAGTTGACACTATCCTATAGTTTAAATTCCCTAACAGCTTTCTTATCTTCACTTTATAATTCTTAAAACCTTCTGAGTACGGCAATACTAACACAAATTTAGGCTCATCATCCTTGCTCACACTATTTAATTTATTTAACTCATCAGACTCACACACCTCAACAAAATCACATCCAGATTTTAACTCATCAGACTCACACATCTCAACAAGATCACACCCAGATCCTAAGGATCCATGTTTAAATGTTAAAATTTTAAAAAAATAATATATTTTTTTATAAAATGAAAAAAATTTTTTATGTATAATTAAATTTGTTTAAAATCCTAAATTTAATGAGTTATTATATCCCACCTGATGATGAGAGCAAAACTGTCGAAATAAATCGTGAAAAGAATGTTTGATTGGCGTTATCTTATAATTAAATCATTGCCATGTATGTTTAACTATTTATTCAATAATAATAATAATGATAATATTAATAATAATAATAATAATAATAATAATAATAATAATAATAATAATAATAATAATAATAATAATAATAATAATAATAATAATAATAATTTGTAAATAAAATAAGATTTACGAAGAAAACTATTAAGAAAATATTGAAAATCATGAAAATATTGAAAATTATGAATATGTTGAAAATAATCATTAAATTGATGCAAAATTATGAAAATGGTAAATAAATCAACTTTAGTGTCGAAATGTGTTTTTAAAATATATTTAAGTTTTAAAATACCGCAACTTATTTTATTCTTTTCCTATCCTTTCCTTGTTTTTGAATGGACCGGAAAATATTCATCTTCTTTATGGACAGTTACAATTTTCAAATTCGTCACAATTATTTTTAAATTTTGCAAATTTTCGACTAAAAAATTTTCAATTAAAAATGGACGGTGAATTAGATAATATTTTACGCGCCATGTTGGCAGGAGAAAACGGTAAATTATTTTATTTTTAATATTATTATTATTTATTATTTTAGAGAATTTATGGTATGAAGTTACCGAGGCGGACAATTATAATCAAGACCTGCCAATTATTATTAATGACGATAAAGAAGATCTTTTATTAAGTAAATTTATTTTTAAAATTTAATTGAAATTAAAATTATTTAGTTGATCAGCCTATTAATGACGGTGAAAATGTTATTGAGGACAATACCCGAGATATTATCATAGAATCAACGGGTAAATTTATTTTATTTAATTAATTAATTACAAAAACTTTAGGTGATGATATAGGTTTCTGGTGACTATGCCTTCACATCTATTGAGGAGGAAATTAATCATGCCTCCGTTTCTTATGGGGATGAATCTGAGGACGATTCCGATATAGAATCAAAATGTTAGTTATATTTTATTTTTATATTAAAAATTGATTTAAAATTGTGTTTGATAATTAATTTGGTTTAATAACCACATATAAATTATGAAAATGCTGAAAATTATGAAAATGTTTCTAAAAATAATTATAAAAAAGCTGAAAATTATGAAAATGTTCCAGAAAATGATGGTGAAATTAATAAGTTATTATGAAAATAATAATTGAATAGAAATAATACTTTGAAAATATTAATTTTCAAACATAGTTTGCATTGAGCACGCAAGTACTCTCTCTAATAATAATATTTAAAAAAATATTAATAATATTAAAAATAATGATAATAATAATAATAATAATAATAATAATAATAATAATAATAATAATAATAATAATAATAATAATAATAATAATAATAATAATAATAATAATAATAATAATAATAATAATAATAATAATAATAATAATAGTAATAATAGTAGTAATCGTAATAATTATAGTATTAATAATAATAATAATAATAATAGTAATAATAGTAGTAATCGTAATAATTATAGTATTAATAATAATAATTGCTGGGTCTTGGGTCGGGTCAGAAAAATATCTTCACATACTAAGGGTTGATAGTCCTAAACGCACATGTAGCATGTCCTCATTCCAAGGCACCCTTAACCAAAACCCACACGATCATACTCCGAGCATGACACCCATGATTCGCATCATGTTGGTGCTGTGCCATGTCGGCGAGCTACGAAAGAGCAGGTGAGCCCCTGCCTTAGGACATCTCCTCCATCGCAATTCGACTTAACTAATACTCGACTGCCGGTAGAGGGACTTACGTCATTTTCATCATTCTAAGATCTCATGCATCATTCATGTCATCGACCAATCTCTACTACGACACTCAATTTGCCAGTCTATCTCTATGCAATACTCAGACAAACCCTCACAATCAGTTCATTGGTCACTCCACATCAGGAAAACATATTTACAAGCGACAACAACAAGATATATTTATAAGACACGACTAGAAAATACATTCATGGTTAACATTTTAGATAGTATAGGGTTCAAATCACAAGGTATTTGGGGAAGTTCCTGCAAATATCTCGTCAAGATCGAAAAAATCTCTGGCGTTTTCTTCCCAGGACGAGCTGGTGGGCGGGATTGCCCTGAAGACAGGAGGAGAACGATGTGTAGGCTCCGTAGGAGACACTGGAGCTGGTGGTTGAGCGGATGCGATCAGAGCCGCTTCTCTTTCGGCCTGGAGGGCCCTTCTTCTTTTGGTACGCTCGACCCTAGAGGGTTGCCGGCGTTTAGTGCTTTTCTTTACCTCCGGGAAAGTGACCGGGGTCGTTAAGTCTAACACTCTTGGAACAGCTCTACTTGTGCCTGTACAGATGACTTCGGCTGGAACCGTCGGCTGGGAAATATTCGAATGGCTTAAATAGGCCTGGTTGACTGATTTGGTCAATGACATCCCCGAGAAATGGTGGGGCGGGAATAGGTTGTCCTCTTCCGCGAGTAGAATATCCACTATTTTCTTGGTAATTGACGATTGCACATACACCTTGTGCAGCGCTTCAGACTGTACTTTGATTAGAGTGCGCAAAGCTCGATTTTCCTCTAATAAGTCGTCTCGGCACTTCTCCACTTGGGTGAGTCTCGTCCTCACTTCCTTCATTTGTGCTGGGGAGAAATACGTCCCTTCTAAATGGTCTGGCTTCTTCTTGAGGAGGCCATTCTGGGTTTGTAGTGTTTGGACCAAATGGTTCTTGTCGTCGCAAGAAAAGCACGGGCGCAAGATTGTGGTGTTGGCTGAAGTTTTGGACATTCTAAAAAACCGTAAATAATTTTATTAGTACCATCATGTCTTTTCACATTCGGAAGTCATGCATCATACCCCGTCACGGATTACCACATCAAACAGAGCAAACAATCCAAGTTGAAATAATAGCAACAACGATACTAATTCAGAATAGTAGTCAATCTACTCAATACACCCTTGGAGGAGAAAACGTCGGAGTTCCATTAACATGATAAAAATCAGCATTGCTTATTTATTGTTCCGCCTTATTTCCCACACCCCGGAAGTTGGTTATTCGGTTAACCCGTACTTTAATTGAATCAAAAATCTAACAAAATTGGCATTAAATTCCCCAGGCGATCCCCGGTCTTAATGAGGATGACCGTTTTATAAGATCCCCGAAGAAAACATTCAATTAATCTACTTTGAAGTGCATTAAATAATTTAATTAACGTGTCTAATAAGCAAATTTTTTGATCGGCGCTCGTGATTTTATCGGTATAGTTTTTAGATTATTACCCTGTGTAGTTATCGCTCACAATGCCTCGTATTCGTGTAATCCCGCCATTGCCATTATACCTCTCGGTGGAGTTATCTCTGTGTATTAGGTGAAATTCGAATAGTGAAAGTGCAAGTGTTCTGATTTACTGGCTCCCGTTTCAACTCATGTGCATGTGATTGTCGACCGTGCGATATTTATGTATGTGCAATTTGGTGCATGGATGTTATCTGAATGAGTAGATTCCATGTGTGAATGCTCAGCTGTACATGTGATAGTGTTATGTCGATGTGATCGATGGTCTGCAAATTATCGGCTGGTATGATTTGTTAATCTTGTGGCATTCCTGTCGCCTAAAATGTACTTAGCCGATTGTGGTATTTCGTAGAATAATATGACTTGAATCATCTGAAACTCGGCTTTATGGCAAAAAGATCCCTAATGTAATCCAGATGTTCGGCAATCTCTTCGATGTAAATATCCTAGCGCAATGCGGGTTTGGAAACGAGGCCTTAAAATTCTTTGCTATCGAATCCCGTTCGATTTCGAAAACGCTTTTAGAATGGAAACTCGTGATTTTTATTTTAAATTGGAATTCAATGCAAATTGACTTTTCTAGTTAATTATACGTGTTTTAACTGTCAACAGCAAAACTGATTTATCTGTCAGAAATATCAAAAATCATGCTGGTCCCCGCTCGAAGTTGTCAGTGTAATGAGTCTCAAAATTTAACTCGCAGTGAAAAATAATTATTGTATGTTGAATATATCTAACATTTCTTTCGTATTTTCTCGACTTCTGGCTGATTCATTTAGTGCGACACGATAAATTCAAAAAACCGATTTTTTGTGAAGATAGCGTTTTTTCCTTTAGTTAATATTCCGAGTGTTCTCAGAGGACGTTAATCCTATAAAACTAACGATCGAACTTGCAACGTAAGCCTAAATTGGCACTGTATACGATATTCAGATGAATTATGACGATGATGGGTAAAGATCAAGAATTATGAATCTCTGGAGTGACACTCGACGGACGATGATTCGGTCACCTTAGTCGTTGCGAAGGGTCATAAATGCTCTTTAGTGAAAATTTCTCGCATTTCTCCGTTGCATCTTTTTCTCTGTCGATTTTTAACCTCTCTTCTCCTGTGGTGACAGATCAGTGAGAAAACCCCCATGATGACCCGCTCTCAGCCACTGCGCCGCTGATGTAACATCCAACCTTTTGGCAAGAGGAACAACCAGTGTCCCTCAAGCTGTGGCCAGCTGAACCTCAGTGTCGCATAATACCTCAAAATTTCATAAAATGGCATAACGAAGATTCATAGTCATATTTATCAAAAATTCATAACTCTCAACAATGACCTAAAATTTTATGTAATTTACAAAAATTGCATAGAAATTAATTGATGAACAGGGAAAAAACACTGTATTAAATCATTTTATTTAAAATTGCTCTGATTACTATTACATCCAAAGTACTTAATTTAAGAAAGGTTCTTCATTAAAAATCAACAAAATTTTACTTGGTATAATCGGTTTTCTAAATTAAACTGGATCTCCGAGTGATTTAGTTGGCTTAGCGAATGTTATCGAATTAGTCCTTGACAATGTTAAATGAGTTCCTGAATGCTAGTGTCCTTGAGCTTAAAAATTCGTTTGTTAACACTGAAAGTTTTGTTTCAGTGTTTCCCTTATATACTTAATTTTGTGTTTGTGCGGACCAATCAAAATTGAGCGCGGTGTCATTTTTTATTTTAATTCGGTTTCTTTGTTTTCCGTAGTTTTCTTAGTGTTTCCTTATTGTTTTCTTTATTTTTTATTTATTTTCTTATTTATTATTTAATTTTTATTATTTTACTATTTTTTCCGGTTTTCTTATCTTAATTTTTCATTTTTTATTTTTTGTTTTAATTCTCTTTAGCTAATTTGTTATTATTTATTCCTATTGTTTCTTTGTCTGGATTTTTAATTTATTTTCGATTTGTTTCTGATTTTTATTTTATTTCTTAGTGTTTTTCTCTTATGATTTTTTACATTATCACCTTTCTTTCTAGCCCAACATAATCATAGTAATAATAATAATAATAATAATAATAATAATAATAATAATAATGATAATAATAATAATAATAATAATAATAATAATAATAATAATAATAATAATAATAATAATAATAATAATAATAATGATAATAATAATAATGATAATAATAATAATAATAATAATAATAATAATAATAATAATAATAATTATAATAATAATAATAATAATAATAATAATAATAATAATAATAATAATAATAATAATAATAATTATTATAATAATACCCTTGCGAGTTGTGAGTGTGACCAGTACCTTTGTGAGCGATACCCATAGGGGGACAGAATATCTTGTCGGATAAACTCGGAGTATATATAATCTCCTCTTGTCTGGCTACGTCTCGGCTGATAATGCATCTCCTCAAACCCTATCCACATAATCATTGGCTTCCACTCACTAGGTGCATATTCCCTCAATCGGTTTCAATAGAAAATTTTGTAAATCAAATGATTTATTATACTACATTGACTATCCCATCAAAATATAAAAACCAAGAGTTATCCATCCCAATATAGTCCTCAAAATGGCATCATCCCAAATCATATCACCCCAACGGCATAAATCATAACACATAGCATGAACTTCTTGTATAAAATTGAAAATCGAATTCTCATAATCATAAACCAATTAATACCAATAAATCTCTAAATCTGATTCAAACGTTTAACCGAAAAACTTATATTTAATCAAAATATACTGTCGAAAGAATAGAGAATGAAAATTTAAAATTTAAGCTTTAATGAGGCTTTATTACTTTTACTAAAATTTAACGTTCAAATGCATAAGTGAAAAACTAAATTATCATACTAAAATACAGCCAATAAATCGAAGCTTACATTATCTTGAATTCTTTTGAGTCAATGAATTGAAGTGAATAGCTAAATTAGGCTGATGGTCGCGAATCTGAAATTAATTTTTATAAAACTGAAAGAACTAGCCGCTTAATTTTCTTATATACTGGATTCTGTCCAATAGAATCCAGTGCGGTTGTAATATTTTATTTTTATTTTATTTTTCTCTTTTTTATTCTTTTCTTACAATTTCTTCATTATTTTTATTGATTTTATTATTAATTAATTTTCCTATTCTTAATTTCCTTTATTTAGTTGATTTTTACGTAATTCTTTCGCGTTGTTCCAATTATCTTAATTATTATAACTATTTTGGGTTTAAAATCCTTATTTTTAATTTTTCGTGCTATCTCTTTTATTATGTAATATTTTCTATTATCTTAGGTAATTGTTTTGTATTTTTTTTTATTATTTTCTGCTATTTCATTCTAGTTTATCTTTATCTGGGCTAATTCTCTCCCCCTATTTCTTATTTAGTTACTAATCTGGTTGTTATTATTTATTTGAGCATCAGCCCAACAATATTAACAATATTATTTTCAAAAATTAAAATTGACCTCATTTAACACTAGATTTACGGGTAAAAATATCCGTAAAATACTTAATTCGATATGCGAAATGAGGGAGTCGGTAGAGGAGAGTAATTAATATTTACCATATATTTCATGACGTATCTAAAAACAAACAAATGTATTCAAAAAATAAGAAATCAGTATTATATATATTTCTCAATAGGATTTTAAATGAGTCAAATTGTTTCAGTCCGTAAATCTAGTGTTAAATATTTATCAATGAAAATTATTAGTTTTGCTAGGCCTATATTTAAAATTTATTACTAATTTTAAAATAATCAATAATATTATATAATATTAAATTACTAAATTTTAACCCATAATCAAACAAAGTTAATTATCAATAATTAAATGTAGCAGATTTATATATAATTATAAAAGCAATATACAAAATTAAATTAAAGGATAATTAATTAAAATAACGAGGAATTATTATATTAAATAAATTTATAATAACAAAAATTTATCATGATTAAAACACTTATAAAAATTATAACAAATATATTAGAAGCATTATTAGACGGAATTTTGAAAAATATTTATCTTAATTATCTCATAATGCAATAATTATGCAACCCTTTGCTTTTTGGCTTCTGAGAAGGTGCTTAGAGATTCATTTCCTGCAGCTTGTCGTTTCACTGGTTTTTTTGGAAGAAATTGCAAAAATTGAGTTTTATCCTTATCTGGCAGATATTGTGGCACAGTTGATTTTTTGACATGAATAACTTCAATTTCTATTTTAATCAAGCTTTCAAATTTTGAGATTTCTTCAACAACTGACAGATTCTTACTCTTCTTTTTCACTTCAAATCCCAGAAACCATCGGTTAATGTATTGAGATATTTTACCAGACTCATTCATTTCATGGCAATTGAAAGTCTGAACATTTATGTGGACCAACGTAATTGATTCGTTCTTCTCCAGATATTGCGCAAATATTCTCAATTTTGATTCGATTAGACTTGAGTTTTTATTGAATTGGCTTTCATCGGAATCTTTTAGCGTAACCATAAAATAGTGCTGATAAATAAAAAAGAATTTGGATTCAAACAAATCCGAAAGATTTTTATTTCCGTTTGAAATTTGTTGACATAACTCATAGGCATTTTTCATGTGATTGAGAATGATCTTTTTGTGACTTTCTGTGACATTATAAGTTGAATTTTGACATGGATAACTTGGCGTAATTATCGGAAATATATGATATGAATCCTTTGGATTAGTTTGTGGATCCCATTGAGGTAAAGACAAAACACTTGATGATGTCATGTTTCTTAAAAGAATTGGAGTAGGCCATTTCCATTTGATTCCAAATAAGTAAAAGAATTTCGTTATTATTGTAAAAGCAGATACAGCTGGCCATAGTTGACATACTCTTGCCACTAATATTGCCCAACTGACACCTCCCAGAAATCCCATGGCATTCGAATATATTCCACATCGTTTTGACCACAGCTTTATTGTTCTTAGTGCAGATCGAAATACATTTTTATTGTAAACAAGAGATGATATGTCATCAGTTACTCTAACACCGTTGATACTACGGATATCCTTTTCGTCCATTCTACGCATCAACTTTTCAGTATTATCGTTGAGATTCAAGCTATCAGGAACTATCGATTCATCAATACTTGCAAATAGCAAGTCCATTTCGATGTCACACAATTTCATTGTCATTAAAGGGACAAATGCATCTGGGAGAACTTGAATATCTTTTACTAGAGAACAATTTCGAAGATATTCACAAAGTTCTTTGAAGAATTCTTCTCTTGAAATAAATTTCGGACAAATGAGTAAAGTGTCAATGTCAGCTCCAATGAAATCCGTATTCAACCTATAAGAACCAAATGCAAAAAGTTTCCCTTTGATTTTTTTTGCAATTCTCTCCGGATAAAAATTTTGAAGAGCTTTTTCATAGATCCATGAATTGCATAGTTTCTCTAATTTATTAAGTGCTTCTTTTCGATGTTCTATTTCCGATTTCGACATGAATACTTTTGTGTTTTTAAGAGTTAATTCCAAATCATTTGATAATTTTATTTCTTTTTCTGTAGATTTCTCTAAAGTTACAAATCCCGTAATTCCGAGACATTCTGATGGAATACTAACTTTATTTTCTATCATTCTGTAAATTTGTTTTAATTATATTTATTAAAGCAAACTTAAATAAGTACATTTTCAATTATAATTTTATTTATTAATGATTGTATTGGATAATAAAAATAATTTAATATAATAATAATAATTTATTATTTATTATTATTATATTATTATTATTATTGTTTTCGATCAAAATAACTCATTAAAATTTTATTGTTCGCAAAAGAGGATATTGGATAATTTTTGATTAATGTCGTGTTCATTTCACCGTCTGCATTGCTGCTATCAATCCAAAGAAGAGCTTCGATAAATATTTCCTCATTGCAAATTGTGCTTTCATTTATTGCTTTCGAAGCTTTCATTTTACTGTGCTCAACAACACTTGAATTGTCGAATAATAAAAATTGACACTTTCTACATTTGAATTGAACTAAATCTTTTGAAGATGCTGATAAATTAAATTGAGCTTGAGAAACTGTATTTGCGCATTTGTTGATTTCATCACTGCAATTCATGTTGAAATATATCTTTAATTGTTTCATGAATCCATCATTTGGACATATAAATGACTTTTCCTTAATTGTCTCAATCGCATCGTTTGGACCAACTTTAAAATGTTTCATTAAATAAGCCGTCAAAATAGTTCCACTTCTTGATATTCCAGCAAGACAGTGAACCAATACTCCACCAAATTTTCTGCCATTTTCAGTGAATTCACGGGTTTCATCGAAATAAGAAATAAGATCTTGGTTTGGAACATCATAAGCTTTAATAAATTCGTAATTAAAATCCTCTTCTTCAACTGAAGGATCACATTTAACACCTGAAGCCATTTTTACAAAGGAACTTAAATCCAAATTAAAACGATTCAATTTTTAAAAAACCACAAAATTTCATCGAAACAAACAAAACCCAACTTCTCGAATTTCTAAATCTTATCCACAATATCAATCCATTGCTCGCGTCTGTGTGCGCACACCAACAATATTCGGTCTAACCAGACCGCGCACACAGACGCGATAGAAAAAAACCCGAATAAATGCCAGTCAGAGGCAATCCTCCTCTGACTGGTCGAAACATTTCCCCCCTCCTTGATCCCTTCTAGCGGATCAACCACCCAATTACTTCAGGGGAACCTTTCTTTTTGCCTCTCTCCAATACCCCTCACACACCCATCTTTCTATGGTGTAGGCCGCCGCACCACGCACCTTTCTGGATACATCATGGTGGATTCTCCTCCCACCATCGCCATACTCGGCCAAGCCCCTGCCACTTTTCATTCTGTTTCGCTGCAATATCTCCATTATCCTTCCTGCATGTTTCGCCAACTCAATAGTCCCCACTTTTCCCTGTTGCATTTCATTTAATGAAGGGGAACCAGGTGAATAGTCTTCAATGATATCATCTACAGCAGACGTTGGTTGAGTGAATGTATTTTGTTCAGCATCTTTCGCTGTGTCGGATGTATGATCTTTACCAATATCGACTCTAAGATCACTGTCATTGCTCTCAGAATCTGGCATAATTCGATCAGTTTCTAAATGATTTTCTGAGGAAGCAGAATCCGTTTTAACATTAACCAAGTCTTCCATGTTTTGAAAATTATCTTCTACCAAAGAATTCGGTCTTTCGATAACATTAATGTCGACAACATCTGTGCCTAAATGACTATTATGATTTTCATTCTTGTCTGACACCGCTACTTCAATTTCATCATCTCTACTCTCAAAACCCTCCTCTTGACCGCGACTCTCGACAATATTTTCTAATTCATCTGCTGTAACTTGGTCTCCTTTATCAAAATCTTTGTCTAATAGTTCAGTATTATTTTTTACAAATTCAGAATAATTATTCTCGTTCTCATTGACTCGATTTTGCTCTATTTCATCTTGATTTATAATATCGTTAGATTGTAAATTCTCACATTCATTGCTTTCACTATCTCCATCTTCGCTAGCCTTTTTGTTTTCATGTGTTTCATCATTTTCATCACATTCTTTAATACAATCCATTTCTTCAGAATTATCTACATCATGAATAATCATTTCTCCGTCATTTTCATCTTCATTATTTTCGATATCTGACTCATTTTTTGAATCGGAAGGATTTATTACATCTATGGAATCTATTTCGTTATTCTCAAAGAAATTTTGTCTGATTGCAATGCCGTTAATTAATTCGTTAGTATCCCCAGAATATGGTATTGGCCCATCTAAATGACTCTGAGCTCCTTGCTCTTCATTAGATGACTTACTCCTGTCGAGTTTTGTGCCTTCAATTCCCCGAACTGCATGTAACTCATCATTTAACATTTCCGTTACTGCAAAATAACTCTGAGCCAAATGCGAACATCTTGGAGCTTGATTTCTCACAATTGGTTTTCTCTCCATGAAGTTTGTGAACTTTTTCAATGTCCCCAAATCCTTCCTACTCCCTGGAGTTCTCTCCCCAAACAATATATTCAAGGCTTTTCGATGCCTATCGGCTTCTGTTTTGATCCACTCGGCTAGCGTTTGCACATTTTCCTCTCTACCCGAATCACAATGGCGTGACCACTGAATCAGCATGGTCTCTGGCAGCTTCTTCAGCAGTTGGTGATACAACATTCCGTTGTTCAACTCGCCTTCCCTCTTCTGATCCTTGAAATTCAGGATGAGGTTCCCTAGCAGCTCTTCAAACCGCTCTAGGTCCTCCAGTACGTTCAGCCGCACTGGGAAGAACCTCTGCACCGCATCCAGCACCATGGAATAGGATCTTTCTGGTCCCCCATACCTTTCGTCAAGTAATTTCATCGCCGCCTCGAAAGCCTGCAAGCCATATCCAATATAGCCAATTAATTGCAGCGGCTTCCCTTCCAAGTACTGTCTCAGGTACAAGTACTTTCTTTCACTCGGCTCATCCGTGTCCTCGATGCAGGCTCTCACAATTGCCCTCCATCCAGGATATTCTATTACCTTTCCATTAAAGATCGGCAGCTGCAAGGGTTTCAAACCCATTATGCACTTCTGTTTCTCATTGGGCTCTTTGCTCCTAAATGATTTTTCTGTGCCCTTTCGCGACTCCACTCTAAAACTCTCTTCCTTCTGCGTGAGGACCAGATCACCGATTCTGCTGAAATCCGCTTCTAACCGTTTCAGATCTGCCTCAATTTTCTTTTCTTCTTTCTCCCGCCCTAACTCCCGAGCATTATTCCTCAGCTCCTCCAATTCGTTTATCACCTCCTCATACTTATCTTCGTATGCCTCCATTCTCCTTTGATCTTCCCCAGGGTCCGATCCATCTCCTAAGGCCCGGTTACGTAGACGCCCTAACGAAATCTTCCACCCGGTTCGTCTCTTGTAACCTGCCTCGAACTCCGCATCTGATACTGGACTTCCCCCTGCCAGACCCAAAACCAGATGTACCGTGGCTTCTTTCCTAACGTTATAATCTAATAACGTTAGGCCATCTCTTAATATTTTCCCGGCAAAATTAAGTCTCTGTCTCCTGGGGGTATCCCTTCTTTTTCTTGAATTTTAGCCTTTACATTCTCAATAGTATCACTTGATTCTACTTCCAAAGTTATTGTTTTTCCTGTCAGTGTCTTCACGAATATTTGCATTCCACCCCTCAATCGCAAAACTAAACGCAAAGTAGACTCCTTTTGAATATTATAATCAGATAATGTTCGCTCATCTTCTAATTGTTTTCCCGCGCAAATTAATCGTTGCTGGTCAGGTTGACTACCTTCTTTATCTTGTATTTTCGCTTTAACATTTTCTATCGTGTCACTAGATTCAATTTCGAGAGTAATTGTCTTCCCTGTTATTATTTTGACAAATACCCGCGCCAATCCACCTCTAATGGGGTTAGGGAGGGCAGGCCCTAGGGGAAATGTTTCAACAATAAAAATATAACACATATTATAATTCATAAAATAATTCACAAAATAATCACGTAATCTTATACATAAATACAAAACTATTACCTTGGTCCGGCTGGCTAGCCAGAACCACGCTCTGCTACCATGTTTTCGATCAAAATAACTCATTAAAATTTTATTGTTCGCAAAAGAGGATATTGGATAATGTTTGATTAATGTCGTGTTCATTTCACCGTCTGCATTGCTGCTATCAATCCAAAGAAGAGCTTCGATAAATATTTCCTCATTGCAAATTGTGCTTTCATTTATTGCTTTCGAAGCTTTCATTTTACTGTGCTCAACAACACTTGAATTGTCGAATAATAAAAATTGACACTTTCTACATTTGAATTGAACTAAATCTTTTGAAGATGCTGATAAATTAAATTGAGCTTGAGAAACTGTATTTGCGCATTTGTTGATTTCATCACTGCAATTCATGTTGAAATATATCTTTAATTGTTTCATGAATCCATCATTTGGACATATAAATGACTTTTCCTTAATTGTCTCAATCGCATCGTTTGGACCAACTTTAAAATGTTTCATTAAATAAGCCGTCAAAATAGTTCCACTTCTTGATATTCCAGCAAGACAGTGAACCAATACTCCACCAAATTTTCTGCCATTTTCAGTGAATTCACGGGTTTCATCGAAATAAGAAATAAGATCTTGGTTTGGAACATCATAAGCTTTAATAAATTCGTAATTAAAATCCTCTTCTTCAACTGAAGGATCACATTTAACACCTGAAGCCATTTTTACAAAGGAACTTAAATCCAAATTAAAACGATTCAATTTTTAAAAAACCACAAAATTTCATCGAAACAAACAAAACCCAACTTCTCGAATTTCTAAATCTTATCCACAATATCAATCCATTGCTCGCGTCTGTGTGCGCACACCAACAATATTCGGTCTAACCAGACCGCACACACAGACGCGATAGAAAAAAACCCGAATAAATGCCAGTCAGAGGCAATCCTCCTCTGACCGGTCGAAACAATTATTATTATTATTATTATTATTATTATTATTATTATTATTATTATTATTATTATTATTATTATTATTATTATTATTATTATTATTATTATTATTATTATTATTATTATTATTATATTATTATTATTATTATTATTATTATTATTATTATTATTATTATTATTATTATTATTATTATTATTATTATTATTATTATTATTATTATTATTATTATTATTATTATTATTATTATTATTATTATTATTATTATTATTATTATTATTATTATTATTATTATTATTATTATTATTATTATTATTATTATTATTATTATTATTATTATTATTATTATTATTATTATTATTATTATTATTATTATTATTATTATTATTATTATTATTATTATTATTATATTATTATTATTATTATTATTATTATTATTATTATTATTATTATTATTATTATTATTATTATTATTATTATTATTATTATTATTATTATATTATTATTATTATTATTATTATTATTATTATTATTATTATTATTATTATATTATTATTATTATTATTATTATTATTATTATTATTATTATTATTATTATTATTATTATTATTATTATTATTATTATTATTATTATTATTATTATTATTATTATTATTATTATTATTATTATTATTATTATTATTATTATTATTATTATTATTATTATTATTATTATTATTATTATTATTATTATTATTATTATTATTATTATTATTATTATCTATTATTATTATTATTACTATTATTATTATCATTATTATTATTATTACTATTATTATTATTATTATTATTATTATTATTATTATTATTATTATTATTATTATTATTATTATTATTATTATTATTATTATTATTATTATTATTATTATTATTATTATTATTATTATTATTATTATTATTATTATTATTATTATTATTAAATTTGATCATCGTTGACATCGTTTGCTAGTAGTTGAATTTGCAATATGATTATTTAACAGTTTGGTTATTTCTTCAATATTAAAATAATAATAATAATAATTATAATAATAATATTAAACAATTAAATGATAATTTAAGCCTATAGTTGGCAAGTATTTATTTAATAAAATGAAACAAATTTCAGATATAAATTCTAAATATAAATTTTGTCACTAATATATACAATTGAACCTAAAAAATTTAATTTAATTTGGCTTCCACTAATGATGATTGCTGTCGTTTATATTTATTTTGAAAATTTAATGAATTTGAGAAAAAAAATTTAAATATTCACCTGATATCGGTAAATAATTTTCATTGCGATTTAAATAAAAATTATTTATTTTCAAAATTTGTTGAATTAGTTTCAATTTTTTAAATATGAATTGAAATTTCATGCACGAATAATAATAGTCTTTACGGTAAATCCGCAGAGAATTTACAAAAACGTTTGAATTTGAGGCTATGCAATTCATCAGCAAAGATGATTGTATACGCCTCTAAACCAACTTTTAAAAAATCAATTAAAATAGCAGATGATTTGATTGCGGTTCATCTGAATAAAGATTCAATATGTTTAGACAGGCCCAGCTACATAGGTCAATCAATGCTAGACCTGTCAAAACTGCGGATGTATGAACTGCAATATCATGAATTGGCCAAATATATATCGGAATGCTATTGTGATATAAATATCATTACCGGCGACACTGATTCGTATTTCCTTGAGGTTAGGCAGGTGAGGTTAGGCGTTCTATTTCATAATTTATATCAGGGGTTCCCAAACTTTTACCAGTCGAGACCCACTATTTAGACCGCAAAGTTTTCGCGACCCACCTGTAAATAGAACAAGAAAAAAGCTAAAAATGTTGATTTACATATTTATTTAACACGCATATTTAAGAATAATTAATAGGATGAATGAGATGAATGAGCCTGCTTTCTATTTTTTGCAATAACATCTTCGACATTTACCGTTATTTGTGTTTGGTTGCCTGGTTAAAATGTAGAAAAGTGGTTGCTATGATGCGATTATTAAAAACAAGTTCTAAATACAAAGATTTGCTAAAAAGAAGTTTAATTTTTAAACCACCTAAAAATATGCAATAATTTTTTGTCGCAAACCTACTTATATATAAATATTGTGACAAGTTAAGTAAAAGCAAATTAATATGCTCAGTAATACAAATATTAAATTTTTGGCGACACACCGAAAATAGCTTCGCGACCCACCAGTGGGTCGCGACCCACACTTTGGGAACCGCTGATTTATATTATTGAAAACTCATTGAAAGGGTAGAATTCACGTTTAAGTTAAAACTGGATATTGCTAATAAACATTTAAATTGTATATATCAGATTACATAAATTTTTATATAAATATTTAAATAAATAAATTAAAGTAAGTTTAAAATATAAAAATAAATTAAAATATATTAAATATTAAAATAAATTAAACCAGCATTGAAATCAGCATCAAAATTAAATAATAAAAAAGCCTCGAACAGATTGTTTGAATATTACAAAAAAGCGCAGTTTTGTGAATAAAATAAATTTAGTAATTTAATTTGTTTAATTTATTAATTATGGAGATTGAGAATGAATTCGACGTTGTTGCGGCTAACATGGCGACCACGCCAACAAACCTATTGATTAGCAGGTTGCTACCAGAAAGAGTCTACAGAGATGACGACCTGGAAGAATTCATCAAAGAATGCCAAGATTTTTTTAATATTACGAAAACATCTGTCAAGATGCAGATGATTCTGGTTACCACACTGTTGGATAAACCATTAGACGATGAATATGAAGAAGCAGAAGGAAAAACATTTGAAGAGAAGCTCAGATCAGCATTTTCGAGGCCAAAATCATTATTCGAAGACTTAAAGGAAGCTCTAAATTATGAACAAGGATCCGATTCAGCAGACCGCTTTATCGAAAAAGTAGAGAAATTAACTAAAAGATTACTGCGACATGAGTGGAACGAAGAAGAAATTAAAAAGTGCCTACTCATGAATGGGGATTGAGAGAAAAAAGTTAAAAAGGAAATAGAAATGCAAGAACTAAAGACGTCAGAAGAAATTAAAAGCACAATTAGAAAAGTTGAGAAAGTTAATAAAGCTATAAGCCATGTTAACTCCATCCGACCTATAACATATATGAAACCCGTCAAAACCTACGGAGATGCCGTTCAAAGACCCGCACAGACAAATACGATGCCAATGTCAAAACCATTGGAAGCGACTAAGAACGTCGTATGCTGGACATGTCAAAAACCAGGTCATTTAAGCCGAGAATGTACTATGAAGAGGAGGATTCAGTGTTTTGGATGTGGATTATATGGACACGTACGCCGAGAATGTCCAAACATTCAGTGTAGGATATGTCATCTACAAGGTCACAAAGAAACTGAATGCTATACAAACCTAGAAAGATTTAAGCCGAAAATGAATCATTGCGGAAGAAATAATGCAGCACACCGAAATAAAGGGGGCTGATTTCAACAGAACAATCAGTATAACAGAAGAGAGGTAGCAGCAATTGGAAATCAAGATGCAAACTATCAACTGAATTATTCAAGTGAAGCCGAAGAGAAATACGACGAAATGCAATACCCAAACGAGGAAGCTCCATCACAGGAGGCGATGATAGGAGCCATTTATTAGGTAATTTTGATTTTGATGAAAATGCTGGTTATAATAATGTAAATAATTTTTATAATGTAAATAATTTGAATAGTGTAGATAATTTGAATAGTGTAGATAATTTTAATTTTTTTAGTAAAGATTTATGTAATAATATGGATGATAAAACTAATTTTAATGTTTATAAAAGTAGCAGTATAAATCATAGAAATGAAAACAGCAAAATAATGTGTAGCGATGAAAGAACAGGAGAAAAGGTATATAGTTTCCTAAAAAAGTCATTTGATATGAATGAAGATAAGATTGAGTGGATTAATGAAATTTCCAATAGTATAAAGAACAAAGTGGAACAAAATATATTTACGAAAGACGAATGGAAAGGACCTCGTATGACTTATCATAAAATGCAAGGTAGACCAAGTATAAAATTTGAAATTCAGGGGCGCGGTCTCGAGTGTCTGTTAGATACAGGAGCACGAGTTAATGTAATGTCTAAAGCAGTAAATTGGACAAAGTCGAGATAATAAAAACAGATGAAATGCTAAGGTGTGCAAATGACAGTAAATTGGAGACTATAGGAAAAGTTCAAATTGAGGTAAAGATAGGGAAGCTAACAAAAATAGTGACCTTTACCGTCGTACAAAACATTGTCCCAGATGTTATTGGGGGTATAGAATTACAGAAACAATTCGGTATTGAATTAAGATGGATTCAAGAAGGTGAAATGATATCTAACGAACGTATATGTGAAATTGATGCTAAATTTGGGAGGTATATTACAAATGAAGAAAGATTCCAACATGCGATAGAGAAGTTGAAAGTAAAAGAAGATAAATTGCTTATAGAAATTATCAAGAGAAATAAATGTGTTTTCATGGCTGACAAGTGGGATGTTGGATGCACTTATTTAATTCAACATAAAATTGAAACAAATGGCGGACCAATAATGATAAAGCCCAGAAGACAGCCTATAAACTTGGAAAAGAAAATAAACATGGCCATTAAAAATCTGGAGGATAATATTATTATAAGGAAGTGTAATTCACTTTGGAATACCCCTTTAGTGTGCGTTTGGAAAAAGGAAAAGAAGGATATCAGACTCTGTTTGGACTTTAGACAACTTAACAAAATCACTGAAAGACAAGCGTTCCCGATGCCTAACGTTGACGAGATCTTAGATGCTTTGATTGGTACTAGATACTTTAGTTCCATTGACCTTGGAAACGCATACTATCAGGTGAAGTTGGATAGAGATTCACAGGAGAAAACAGCTTTTTCAACGAAAGAGGGACAATTCTGTTTCAATCGAATGCCGTTTGGCATCGCGGCAGCACCAGGAACTTTTCAAGAGCTCATGACGAAGATATTAAAGGATTTATGGAAAGACGGGGTAATGGTTTATCTGGACGATATATTAATTTTTACTAACACAATGGAAGAACACTATAAACTGCTGGAAAGAGTATTGCAGAAAATCGCAGAAGCTAAACTAAGAATTAACCCTGAAAAATGTCAAATACTGAAAAGCGAAGTGAAATTCTTAGGCCATATTATAAATAGAGACGGCATTCAAACGGATCAGAGCAAAATTGAAGCTATTCAATCATTTCAAAGGCCGAAATGTGTGAAAAATTTAAGGAGTTTCTTGGGTATTTGCAACTATTATCGAAAATTTATTAAAGAATACGCAAAGAAGGCAAGAGCTTTAGAGAGTATATGTGGTAAAAATAGCGATAAAATAATATGGAATGAAAATTGTGAGCAGGCTTTTGAGAATATGAAGTTGGCATTAATAACCGCACCGATTTTGGTATTTCCTGATTTTAAGAAAGAATTCATACTGGATACGGATGCAAGTTTCGATACAATTGGCGCAGTCTTATCACAGAAGAATGACATGGGATATGAGCAAGTTATCGCTTATGGCTCACATGCGATGAATGACCACGAAAGAGGCTATTGTATTACAAGAAAGGAACTCCTGGCTATATATTATTTTTGTCGGCATTTCAATCACTATTTATATGGAAAAAGATTTACACTACGTACAGATCATAAAGCAATAACATTTATGCTAACCACGAAGAAGCCAATTACAGCTCAATTCCAGACCTGGATAATCTGTTTAAGTAGCCTTGATATAAAAATGGAATTTAGAAAGGGTACACTACATACTAATGCAGACATGTTATCGAGGAAAACGTGTGGCACATGTGTACAATGTCTTATGGAACACGATAATCCTAAAATGGGAAGAATGAAAACCAGAATGTTAAATATAATGACTGAAGACAAAGGAGAGGAATGGCAAATGAATAGTGATGAAATAGAGGAGATTAAAAATAAAATAAGAACGCAAACGAGTGGAAGGTTTATAATAGAGGATAATATTATTTATACCAAAGATAAAAGAATATGGATACCAAAGAGCAAAAGAAGAGAAATGATTAACAAAACACATCTATTACTGTGCCATGCTGGAGTTGACAAAGTTATCAAATTGATATGAAAGATCTAATAAAGGAAGTAAAAACGACAATATCAAATTGAGAATCGTGCCAAAAAGTTCAAGTTGTAACTACAAAGATGAAAGAGAAACCAAAAGTACTTGAAGCATCCGAACCCTTCGAGAAAATATATATGGACATATGTGGGCCAATGAAAGAAACATTTAACAGGAAAAGATACAATTGCGCAATAATCGACCATTACAGCAAATACATCTCGTTAACAGCTATAAATAAACAGGATGAAGAGACAATTGGGAAGATATTGTTAGACAACTGGATTCTAAAATTTGGGGCACCCAAAGAACTACATGTAGATTGCGGGAAAACATTTGAAGCTAATAGCATAAAGAATATAAGCAAAAATGCAGGGTTCGAGATAGTGTATTCGAGTCCATATCATCAAAATACGAATGGTATAATCGAAAGACAATTCCGGACAATAAGCTAGTTTTGGGGGGAATAATTCGAATAATAATAATAGAAATAGAAGCCCCGATAGGAATTTTCGAGGTAATAATAATAATAATAACTTTCAGAGTAGAAATAATAATTTTAATAATATTATTAAAAAGGATGAAGTAAATTCGGGGGGTAACATTAAATGTCATAAGTGTGGAAAATTTGGTCATATTATGCGTTCGTGTCCACAAAATCAGTTATCTAATAACAATGGTAGTTTCAATGGTAATAATAATCGATCGAAGCAGACAACGTTTGCCGTGAATTCAGATCATAAATTAACGAATTTGCAGCAGCTTGAATTAGAAATTCAAGAAGAGAGAAACAGGTTAGCAAGGCTAACAACAAATGAAACTGATGGGTACGATGAAAATGAAGTTGTTTATATGACGTCAGCCAGAGAAAGGCGAAATAAAAATAATTATGTAGAACTTGAAGTGTTGATGCTTCAAGAAAGTCCACAGGAGGACAAAGAGGAAAAGACTATGGTCATAGAACCAGAGGTCTGTGAGGGTTTACAGGTTTCACCCAGGAAAAGTCTAGTGGCTATGGCCATGAAGCCAGAAGCCAATAGAGAAATAGAAGGTTTACCAGTTAAAAATCGTAAGGCTATGGACATGGATCCAGTAGCTAATGTAATTGATCCAACAGAAGTTTTGGAAAAAAGATGGGCTTCGGTCAGTGAGCCGGAAGTTCTTATAGCCACATCATCCATGCGAGGTGAGTGTGGTAATGAACCAATAAAGGTTAGAGAAGCATCGAAAGAGGAAAGAAATCCCATCGATGACTGCAGAAAAATATTATTACGCAGGAGCGTATGGCAAAGAGAAATGAGACAGAAATTAGAAAATATTCGTTTAAACCCCGTTAATGAGAATGAGGTTGACAAAGTAATGGATATCATATCAGAGTTAGACAGAAATGAGGAATATCATCCAGAATTGAGAGAAATTCTGAGAAATATTGGCCTAAATTGGAAACAAAGAGAGAATCTGGAGGATTCCACGATTTTTGTATCTCTCCCAAAGGGTTGTTTTTGTAGATATACAATAAACCCAAGCGAAAAGATAGAAGCATTGGCAAAGAGAGTTTCTGAGTTAAAACCTCAATTGAGATGCAAACTATATTTATTGGGAGAAAGATTATTAGAGGGAGAAACCCTGTTAGATTGTGGTATACTACCAGGGAAACATATGATTATAAAAGCAAAGTTTCACAAGGAAACATTTACAGTAGTGAATTTGGATAATGCCCTTACAATAAGCGAGATAGAGATTGATCAATTAAATCAAATATCAGCCGTACCACATAGATTGGTAATCGAGCTTATGAAAAACCCAAGAGATGGGGAAGCCATTAAGATGATAATGGATTGGATACTGGAGTTGCGAATCCCAGTAGATACTCTTAGAGAGATAATGCCATTGGTGGTGCCTTTAGTAAAAGAGACATCACAATTTCAGACACAAGCAAAGATGCTACTGATTAAAAATGGACATGCTATCAGGCATTTGGAAGGTAGACAAGGTCCAGTGATGTTAGATATCAGGATACCCAGGCGAGGACACCTGATACAACAATTCTCATGTTATCAGAGTAAAGAAACTGAGAAAAAGAATATCAGAAATAGTAAAAGAATCATTCCTAATAATGATACATGGTTGTCAGGTGGATGACGACGAATTTCTAGTAGATGTTGAATGCTTTCCCAATGAGGAAACAGTTGTATTGATATTACTGGTAGAGTTTCCAGAGGATCAATGGGCAACCTTGAGATTGCCAGATAATGCCGAAATGGGGGATGAAACTGTACATTCCGAGCAAAAACAAGTAGAAGGGGATATTCATCAAGAACCCGCAACTACAGTAGATTTAGATGAAGAGATAGATAAATACCTAAATGAACTTGATAATACTGAAGACTAGTTGGTCGAAATATTTCCAACAGAGGAAGATAAGGAAGTGCAATTAAACCGAAATGAAACAAACATCAGAGCTAGCACTTCGCGACAAGTCGAGCCACCAAGAGAAAGGGTGAGCCCGAAGCTAGTCGAGAATAAAAAGAAAAAGGAGAGAAGGGGTAGACCGAGAAAAAGTCAAATGAACCCACCTCCAAGAGAACTTCTAAAACCAGTCACAATACAAAATGTAACTAAGCAGGCTCTAGCAGGGATAGCTAGCCAAATTGATAAAAGCGTTGGAGACGCTAGTGATAAAACAGAAACATGGAAAAGACTGAATCAAACCTTACGACTGATTAAGCCCAATTGGCAAATCAAGATAAAAGGGTTAATGTTGACAAAATTGCAGAAAAAGTCAAGAAAGCTATGGAAAAGATTCCAGGAAGCACCACAGAACAAGAGATGTTCGAAGTAGCAGGACAATTCATAGATGAAGGCCTGACGAAAGGGAAAATGATAACGATTCTAGCCTTAATGTTTAAAAATGCATTGAGCATAACAAGAGATGATTCGTCGAAAATTCCAGCAGCCATAGACAGGCTGACTGATATCATAGAAGTAAATTTCGGAACATGGATGACTGAGCACATGTTTTTGGATATAAAAGAAGCGAAAGGAAAATATGAGTTAAATGAAGAGTTGTTGACAGAAAATATTTCAAGTAGTCCACGGGGAGCAGGTGGATTTACTAGTTGGATGATGATGCTGTTGGTAATGATGGGAATATTGCGACAGACAAGTTCCCTAGCGGCATATGATTGTAATGAACCAATACTATCGCGAATCTACTCATTAGTAGACACAGTGGAATGCAAGGAAGCATATCCAGATAAAGTTGCAAAAAGGGAAGACGTAGAATATCATGTATATCAGCAAACAGAGTTTTACAGAACCAGAGTCAGGGAATGTCGAATCCAGAGAGCGACGTTTGAATATTACTGTAGATCGAATAGTTATTCAGCATTTTTAGGAGCTAAACTCATTCCCATACCTTTAATCATCCCACCAGAGGATTGTGTAAATGCTTTTCGGTCAAAAACAGTTAAAATAGATCATGAGGTAACAATTACCGCGGAAGAAGGGAAAAAGTTAGGTATAACTATTACCCGGGGAGGACCGATAGCAGATGATGGTTCTTGTCATGGCAGAAAGAAAATAAGAGGTTCTAATGTAGTAAGCTATGTGGTAACAGTTGAGGACTACACAGTAGAGCTGATCGAGTACGAAAGAACTTTTGAAGTATCCACGGGAAAAATGATGTCTCATCCAGAATGCAACGTGAAATATGGTTATTGTAAAACTAATCTGGCAGTACTAACGTATCAATCGATGAGAGATTTTTGTGATTTAGGATACCTGAAAAAGGTAGTATTTTCGAGGCTAGATGGGAAAAGCTTTACGTCTCAGGAAGCACAACAAAGTGGTTGGGGAGACAAGATAGCTCACAAAACGAAAAAGGAAGTAGTACCGGAGAAAAGCACAGCAGTAGTATTAGTCTTCAAGGACCCAACAGATGCAATTCGTTTAGTCAGAAAGAAACAGACAACAAAATGTGGTGTACCAATATTCGAAACCAACTACAAGGGAATATACTTAGCATACAAATATGTTCCAGCAGCAGAATCATTACATCTATCAGATATTAAAATAGCCAAGTATATCAATAATAAGATTGATTTCTTGTATCACGATTTACAGAAAAAATTATTAGATGTGTATCAGGAAGTGATCCTGAACGACTGTCGTTTAAATCGGGAAATAATACGGAATAGATTAGCCATATCTATAGCTAATCCGGATTTAATAATGCCAATGTTGACAGAGGAAGGAACATTTGGTAGAATTTTGGGTGAAGCAATTTATAGCTATCAGTGCAAAGCAATAGAGGTGGAAATTACCAAATATGATCGATGTACATTGGAGCTACCTGTGAAATATAAAGGAAAATTGAGATTCTTGATGCCAGTATCACACCAGTTATTAAAGGAGGATACCTCACCATTAACAGCAATTTGCAATCCAGCAATGTCACCATTATACAAAATAAACAATATTTGGATTTCGTTGCCAGACAGAAAGCCGCCTTCAAAACCAGTTGAAGTGCTTCAAGCTACAAAGTTAGAAACTAAAATGGACGAGATGTTAAACGAGATGTCAAAAGGCGGAGTATATACTCCGGAAGATATTGAAGAAGCTCGGAGAGCAATTGTATTTCCCTAAATCAGAGATCGGGGAGTGACAGAAATAATAACAAGGATTTATCAATCATATGATGGAAAACCGGACTATAACTTATTATTTGGACCAGAACATTACAAACAAGCTGCATCAAATGTAATACGGAAAATCTTGTGTAGATTTACAAGCTTTGGCATTTTTGTAGCAGGATGTTCAGGTATATGGTCAATTCCATGCAAACAGGACAGCCTGACTGAAAAAATTTCTATTAATTTTACAATATGTTTTGACTGTTTCTATTAAGTAATATATAAAACAATATGAATATGAAATTTTGTGACAAACGTTCAAGGCATTAATGATAAAGTGTAATTTAATTTGTTGCAATAATTGTTTATATTTTTATGATCATTACTGCGTTTTATTTCCGTAAGTTTGAATATACTTTATCGTGCATTTTTAATACTGTAATTAATATTTTTAATAAATATATACATTGTTATTGATTTATTTTATCAGTTTATATGTTTTATTTGCACGCAATGAAAGTAATTTGCTTTTAAAATGTGTGTAAATATTTTGTAACGCGCATAACAAAAACACTATATAATTTCCATATAATTGTATGTGTAACCCCCATTCATCCCTAACTTTTACAAAATAGAAACGGTTTATTTATAAACGGTTTTATACTGTTCTTGAATGTAAAATCTTTATATTTTACCTGTCATGAACAAAAAACATTCAGTAACGCCCGTTACTTTCATTGTTACGCGCGTTACCTCTTTCGTTATGCGCGTTACCTCTTTCGTTATGCGCGTTACTGTCGTATTTTCTCTCTATATCAGATGAAACAGTTAAAGTGAATAATTTCCTAAAGTGGCACACCCTAATAGCTTTATAGAAGCGATAGACCTAGGATGAAGAATAGGAATCAGTTATCAGTTATACACTATGTATTAATCTTATAAAACTTACACATCATAATTTTAAACTTAGGCCTGATATAGTTTATAGTTTCATCAAAGATGTTTTTTTAACTCAATGATTATGAATGAACCTTTATGGAATTTAATTTCAGATCATGGCGAAAACCAATGCACAACGGCAAAAGGAGTTCCGGGAACGACACCCAGAATATAAAGAAAAGGAGAATGCTCGCAAGAAAGAATACCATTCTCGACGAAAACCGAAAGCTAAAAGGGATAAAATAAAGCTTCAGATACGGTTAAGAGTAGCGGCATACCGTCAAAGAAAAAAGAATATTGCTCACGATGAGCCATCATGCACAAACATGTCTTCTCCATATGGCTCACAAAGTTCCGAAACTAGGGCGTTTAACAGGTATTATGCGATATTAATTTATTTGCAGAATATCGGAACTTTATTAAACGTTATTTGATTATTATACATATGGTCATGGATTCAGGGTTCTACATTCAATGAAGACAGCTCTTCCTGGTTCACCCAGGAAATGTGCGCACATCTTCCACCGAATCCAGACAGAATATGGGATGAAACCTAAGAAGCATCCCCGTGGTTCCTATGTAATAAGCCAAACTGTTGTGGAATGTGTTCAGTCATTCTATATAAAGGATGATGTATCATACCAAGCCCCAGGGAAGCGTGATTATGTGTCTGTAAGAAATCCTGATGGAACCAAGGTGGAGAAACCAAAGGTAGATTTATTTTAATTGCAATGTTATATATTGACCAAAAACGAAACATACGATAACGTGTGCTTATAACACAAACATTTCAGAGGTATCTGACAATGACACTGACAGAAGCATACCAGCAGTTTCTGACAGAGTATCCTGCAATGAAGATAGGATAATCAAAGTTTTCAAAATTGCGCCCATCACATGTGCTAGTGGTAGGGGATACTCCACAGAATGTGTGCGTCTGTCAAATGCATTACAACTTTATCAGGTAATGTGTAAAGTGAACATTGCACAATGCAGCATATATATATATATATATATATATATATATATATATATATATATATATATATATATATATATATATATAATATATATATATATATATATATATATATATATATATATATATATATACATAAAGCTTGGGTATAAATTAACCTTTCAGTACCGTCAACTCGATATCCTGCATGATTCCTGAGATCATACCACCATATTCAGAGAAATGGACCGATTTGGTAGTGTGCGCGGATTCACGTGAGGAGTGTTTCTTTGGTGAATGCGAAAAATGTTGCTTGAGAAACGGTCTCAGAGAAATCGCACTGTCTGAACATGAAAGTTTGATGGAAGTGGAAATATGTCGTTGGAAAAAAGAGAAAATGAGATTTTGCACCACAGCCAGTTGGTGAAGAGGAAAGTTACACAGTCTCTGGGGTCTGCCTTAGAAGTAAGAATGAATGCGTTGGTATCATCAACTGAACTTGCTTTTATTCGAATACAATATTTTCAAGGACCTTCTTCTGAATTTGCCGCAATTTCTAAAACACCATTACACAAAACGGTGGCAGAACAAGCACGCCAATGATTTAAAGTCAACTGCGACTCCTCAACGTGTCATTTGTCAATTTGATTTTGCCGAAAATTATGGTTGTGCGTTCCAAGACGAAACACAAGGAGCGCATTGGCTTCAGAGCCACGTTTCTGTGTTCACAGCGTGTTTGTGGAGTGGAGAGTCGACGCCGTGCTCATATGTGGTTGTGTCTGACAGTCTTGTTCACGACAAGACAACTGTTGCATCAAATTTTGTTCAAGTTATGCGAGAGTTTTTGTCTGAACACAGCCAGTGTGTTGAAATCCACATTCTAAGTGATGGCCCATCATCACAAATGAAAAACAAATTTACATTTGCATTGCTTGAGAATTTCCGTAATCAATTTCACCTAGACAGATTGACGTGGTCGTTTTTTGCCACTTCTCACGGTAAAGGACCCGTGGATGCCGTAGGTTAGTTGTTTGTTAATGTTAAGACTATATAGTATATATATGTCAACTAGCAAATTTATGGATCAGACTTGTAATTTTTCAGGGGGAATGGCGAAACGTATTGTTTGGAGATCTGTGTTGAGTCGACGTGTACATGCGGTGACAAATGCAGCAGAGTTTTCTGGGGCATTGGCTCAGTCACGTTCTAGTATGAAAGTGCTACTATCCACTGCTGAGACCATGCAAGATGCACTAGCGTTTGTGGATGCAGTCACCGTGTTTGGAAATGCGAAAAAAGTACCACAAATAATGCTGGATCATTTCTGGAACTGTGATAATGGGGGTGTAACTCGAGATAGACTCAGTAGGAAGCCACCTGTTGACTCAACTTTGTTTGAATTATTTGACCTGGACATTGATATTGTAAGTCATTTTCTTAGTTAAAAATAATATACTGTAATAATCTTCAAGGATGTTTCATTTTTCATACCTTACAGACGGCTGCATCCTTGTTCACTAGTCTTATTCAGCCAACATTGTCACCTATCGCGGAGGCTCAACCAGCCGAATTATCAGCCATCATGGAGCCACAGTCTTCATCATCACCGATCGGGACGATGCCTGCAGTACCAATGTCCTCAGCAACCTTGGAGTCACCTATCGTAGAGGTGCAATTAGTATTATCACCTATCAAGGAGTCACAGCCTTCATCATCACCAATCGTGGCGATGCCTCCAGTACCAATGTCCTCAACGTTGCCACCAAGCACATCCATGATTGGTACGGTGGTAAAATGTCTTGTTTTGGGAGACAAAGGAAAATCGAAAGTGTACTTGGGTGTTGCGCTTGGAGAAGATGACCGCTTATTGCAGATTCGATTCCTCAGGCGTGGGCGACATCACGGGATGTACGTACATCCATATGTGGATGATTGTTCATGGGAACCTAAAGAAAACTGCACAATTTTGTCTCCACAACCAACTTTAAACCATTGTGGAGGTTATGTGTTTAACATTGATCCACTTATTTGACTTTTATGAATGTTGTGAAACTTAGTAACTTCCCATTATTATTGTACTACAACTTCAATATGGAATGAATTAGAGGACTATATGTGTACACAAACCTTAAGTAACGCGCGTAACAAAAAATCTGTGTAACGCCCGTAACACAAAAAATCGTCATTTTCTTCTAAGATGATGATACTGTGAAAATATCATGGTGTTTTTCAGATGATCTAAACATCCTTTAAGCATAAAAATCCAGTTCATGATGTAAGTCCATAAGGTACTTTTAATACCACACCTTAAAACTCACAAGAAAATCCTATGTCCAAATGATGTAACGCGCGTAACAGCATGTTATTATGTAATACTTCGAAATCGATTATCTTAATTGCATATTTTGCAATTTAATTTTAAAACACATAGAATTTTTGAGAACTTAAGGTTTTTTAAGTCCTAAAATCTTTAAAATTTTCAAAACTATATCACTTTTTTGTCTATATTGTAACGCGCATAACGCGTGGAAATGACCATATACGCAATAGTGATGATATTGAAAATAATCATATCACAATTATTTTCCACCTATAGTATCTTCAAGATCGGGGGATGGTCTTGGAAGTTGCTACTAGGAATGTGTCCAGTTTGCGCAGACATTGCAGTATTTCATTATCATAATAAAGAGATAAAGAGAATGAAGAGACAAACTATAAAGAAGCATGAGTTAATAA